>PVKS010019101.1:0-33511 GCA_004027875.1 Aplodontia rufa
TGAGAGTCATACAATTTGAAGTTATTATTAGCTTAGCCATCTAACATACTGCTTCCCCATGTATTCTAGCATCCACAGATGAGAGAAACCATTGGGCCCTTGAGTCTCTGAGATTGGGATACTTCACTTAGCATGATTCTTTCCATCTCCATCCATTTGGCTGCAAAAGCCATAATATCGTCTTCTCTAATGGCCGAGTAGTATTCCATTGTATATAAATCATTTTGTACTTTTTTTTAAATCCAGTTTCCTTAGAGCTTTAATTGCCAGTCTGTCAAAGATTGAGAATTGTGTACATGTGTTTACTGGACATAATTTGAACTGAGTAAAAAATATATAATGTGAGACTAATTTCGTTCAGCAATTCTTAGGACTTAAACTTCTTTCTATACACTTTTCTTTTCATTTTTAAATTTTGAATCAATGACTTCTTTTTTTTTTCTTAAAGAGAGAAGGGCAGTAAGAGAGAAAAAAATAATTTTATTTAGTTTTTCATGTGGCTTTCATTGCTCCAACGCTTTGTTATATACATGGTCCTGGGGTTTGAACCTGCATCCTTGCCCATGCCAGACAAGCACTGGAACTGCTGAGACACACTCCAGCCTGAATCAATTGACTTATAAACTGATGGATTCAAACTGTCCTTTGGAATTGTTTACAGAGTCACACTGGACATGCTAAAGTTTACTAGTTTATCTCCTCAAGTGATAATTGTCAGTTTATACATGTGAAATGGTTTCAGACATATAAAGGTACAAAAAAAGCTGTGAGAAATGCAAGCATTAGCTATTATTGTCCATGGGTAGGTGGAAAAATGGATGGTTTCAGCTTCTCTAGACTAATTACCAAAGGAAATGGAGAAGCCTTAAATCTTTTCTGGAACAAAAGAGAATTAAATATTCATTACATGAAGGAAAGCAGAATTTAGAGCAAAATAATGAAATTTTCCTAGGAGTCTGTCTTCTAAGAAATTTGAAGGATTCATTTAACTTGTTTATTTAGCTCCCAATGAGCAGGACAGTCCCATGGATTCACAGTGCCAGTAAGTTCAGAGTCCTGTCAAACTCCGAGGGGACAGCTCTCTTTTCTCGACAGCATCCTTCAGAGAACAGAAAACTGTGACATGCACTGTACCCCGGAGCTAGGGCAGCTGTAGGGCACCTACAGCAGGTTCATTTTTTAATCCAGAGACACCAAGAGCAGACATGTTTTTCAGCTGAGCAAACTAAGTGAGCATCCACACTAAGGCCAAAAGTCTTCTTAACTGAGTATGAAAAAGAGATAATAATACAGCAATGAAAAGTCATGTTGAAAACATGCAAATAGTGTTATATGCACCGACATCTTGGATAATGGGAGAGAGGGAGGGCTTGAGAGGGGGAAAAAAAATCAAAGACCTAGTCTCACTGTCCCTGGTCTTTCCTGCTCAAGTCCCTGTGAATAGAATCAAAGCATTACTTCTCAAATTCTTCTTTCATTATTTTATTCTCTTGCTCAGAAGCCTTTGATGACATTCCACATTTTTTTGGTAGGCATTTTTTATGAAGAAAGTTTCTTTATTCAGTTAGCAAAGAGGTTTTCCTCCCTATTCCCAATAAATCTTGAATTGTATAAAATTATTTTTCTGTATTTATTGAGATGAGTATGTGAATTTTTCTACTCTATTGTAAATATCACAAATTGTATAGATTGACTTTTTTTTTTAAAGAGAGAGGGACAGTGAGAGAGAGAGAGAGCCAGAGTCAGTTTTTATTTAGGTTTTCATGTGGCCTTCGTTTCCCTGAGACTTTGCTGTGTACGTGATGCTGGGGTTTGAACTTGCATACTGGCACATGCTAGGCAAGCACCGTAACCATATATTGACTTTCTTGAATGTTAAAACATATTTGCCATCCTAGAATAAACTCGATTTGTTATATGTTATTGTTTATTTTCATTTAATATAACCCTAATACTGGAAGAAATTGAAAAGCTGGCTAGACCTGTACCTGTGAAAGTGATTCAATGTAATGTAAAGCCTTACCATAAAGAAATCTCTAGGTCCAGATGGGACATTGGTGAATTCTTCCAATGTTTAAAATTGTAGCACCAGCTTTAGACTCTTCACTTCTACCTGCAGCAAAGTCCCCACTCGTAACATAGCAGTCAGGATTCCTTAGAGTCCAAAGATGACCCTTGTTGTCTCCTTTTTGCTAACTCCAACTGTTTATAATAATCTCCCTCTGAAGGCTGCTAATTTCACCACACCTTGAACATTCAGTCTTCTGAAGAGTAGAGGCTACTTCTCCTTGTTATTGAACAATACCAGTCACAGTGTTTAGTGAATGCTTGATTAATAAGTACCAATATTTATCTCATATGGCTCCCAGACAAGTAAATTCAGTCACTTAGCAAGTATATAAATTGAAGCCAACCATTCTTAGGCTCCCTTCTAGTTGCCGGTACGATAGCAATGAACAAAGCAGTCTCTCTGCTAAATGACTTACTTTTTAGTAGTGAAGACTGTACAAATTACATGAAACACTAAAACATACACAACACATATGGATTTCCTGAGAAGTGCTATAAAAATGAGTGCAGCATAAAGTGAGGAGAATGCAAACTTAGATTGAATGGTTAGAATGTGTAACCTTGGCTGTTTAATCATTTAAAGCTTACTAAAATGAATGATCCATGCAGATATCCAAAGGTAACGTTTTCAGAATGAAGAAATAGCAAAATGCAAAGGCCTTGGGATGAGAGCAGTCATACTGTGTTCAAGGAACAGGAAAACCAGTGTGACTGGGCCAGTGATCAAGGGGGAGAAGAGAAGGCAAGGAGGCAAGGGAGAGAGGTGAGGACTTTTGTACTGGTAGGAGTAGGAATTTTATCTCCTGAATGAAGTGAGAAACCAGTAGTGGGATTTAAGCAAGGTGATATGCGTTCTCAAAGGATCCCTCTCAGTGCTTTGTGAAAGACAGCTTAAGTAAAAGAAGAAGTAAGAAGATTCATTCAGGAGTCGTTGCAATGGTCTGGGTAAGAGATACTGATTGACTTGGACTGGGGTACTTGCAGGTGAGGTGGTGAGAAGTACCCAGGTTCTGGATGTGTATTGAAAATGGAACTGACAGCTTTTGATGATGGATTTGTACATGGGTTGAGAGGGAAAGAGATGAGTGACAGATGACTTAAGATTTTGGCCATTGCAAATTGAAAACTTGTGCTTAGATAGGAGAAGTAGGCTTTGTGGTGGTTGGTTCGGTTCAGGCATCTTAAGTTTGAGAGGTCCATTTGTAGCCAAAGCTTCCAGCACCATCCCATTTGCCCCTGAACCCCCCTGGAATTCACCTCTAGCTACAGTGGTGGACAGTTCCTCTGTGCTCAGGCACCTGGCAGCATTGTTTACCATACAGAGCTTGCTTAGACTGATGAGATCTCATACTCTTGGCAACCGTCACACACTGAGGGACCAGAGTTGATAGACAATCCTGAGGCATGTGGATATGGTCCTTACCAGGGTCCTAGGAAGATGGAGTCTGTTTCTCAGTGCACAGTCTATTGGCTTTTCTTCTACTGTCCCACTGCCCCACTGTGCAACTAACATCTCCCGCAATCACCCCCCTGCCTCCTCCCCAAATAAACAGCCCATGCCAACACTTCACAGAATCTATCTGGGAAGAATTCAACCTCAGACTTTTAAAGATTCTAATTCTAACATCCAAGAAAGAGGTGGGTATGCTCTTCTTCAAACCAGGGGAAATATTTGAGATGGAGATATAATTGTATGGCATTTTTTTTTATAAGTCTACGTGAAAGTCTACTGCTTAAACTCTGAATATGGGGCCTTCGTACACAGGAACATCGTTCCTTACCTGCCTCACGATAGCTTTCCCACATGAACATGAGATGATTATCAATGAACAGTGTGAACCTTTAGCACAGACAACAATACAATTTCAAGAGAATAGGAGATTGAGATGTGATAACAAACTGATTGGAAGAAGGAGAATCCCAGGGACTTGTTTTGAACCTGTATTTGCATAAGCAGCATCTTATTTTAACTTTCAATACATAATTATTTGGGGAGGTTTTGGAAAAACTATTGGGCATTAAAATGGAAAGGCACTCTAAGCCACCCTTTGGTGTTGTCATTACTTTTTTATAGTATTTTTGTGCTACCATACATCTTTTGCTTGCCTAATTCAGACATCATAAATTGTCACATGAGGGCTTGAGTGGGAAAGAGAGTGAAGGACACCCTCATTAAGTAAGCAGTGCAGTTAGCAACAGGCAATGCCGAGGACTACTCACTTCACAACTGCTCAACTAAATGTGAGAGCAAACCATTTTGCTTGTTTTGAGCCAGAATATCAGATGAAGCACTACCCCTCTTGTGCACGTTGAATCACATTTCAGAGTTATTTTCCCTTTGCAAGAAAGATCCAGAATTTGTTTTCTTGTGCCAACCAGTTATTCATATAATTTCCAATCAATAGAATTAAGATTTGTACATGAAGTAAAATTTTTATTCTAATTAAGGAACGAATGCAACCTCTTTAAAAATGCTCCTAATTCTCATATCACTCCACTGGCAATTTCTCAGTGAAATTGCCATGTGAAATTGCAGGTAACCAATACATTTCCAAATGATATTTTAAGCATATCAACACTTCATAAATAATGGTTTGATATTTTTAAGATGAAGATATAATATTTGTAATATAGCCCTCAATTTTCAACATTCAATTTTCTTTTGTCAAATGGAAAAACTGTTCATTTAGAGCCAAAGAGTAAGTTTCACAAGTAGTGGGGAAAAGGAGATGGTGATTCCTGTTTTATGGAGTTCTCTTCATATGTTGGAGAGAACTATAATGTTGTTGAGATAATTGGAGAGAATTATAAGGTCATTGAGAAATAATACCATGTATATTCTCTATAAAATATTTAATAGTAGAGAAGTTGGCTCTCAAGTCCACGCTGCATCCACATCCTCTCAAGGCTCAGTGCCAGCTGACAATAGCAAAGCGTGTACCCTGGGTGTCTAGCTGAAGCTCTTTCCTGGGGTGAAGGTGTAGTTATGAAGCCCTCTCTTCACAAGGGGGCACTGTGCAAACATCTAGCTCTGTCCATAGAAGACAGTGTTCCTGCAGACCAGTTCAAAGTGGATTTCCTTAAATTTACGAAGAGGTCCATTTCTTTCTCTGCTTTGCTTCTTCCTGACTATGAATCTTGGTACCATTCTGGAAGGCAGTCTGCTTTGTTTTGCTATTTATTCTTCTATAATCAACATCATTCTGCTTTTAATTTGATTTAAAATCACATCATGGGTGTTAAATGATGTGCATGCCTCTCTGAATTCCCAGCACTTCTCTGTCTCTGCCCCTTAAACATCTCAGCAACATGTAAAATATCTATGAGACATGTTTAATTTAAGATGAATTCAAAGTATTTATTCATGGTCTATGGTTGAAATCGAAGCTACTAAAACTCCTAGTGAAAGAAAAGAAGCTTGGCTGCTCAAGTTTTTTTATTAGCATGTATTTCATTTTATCTGATTATAAAAGTAATCTTTCTTTGTTGTAGAAAATATGAACATTGTGGAAAACAACATTTGAAAACACCAGTAGTTCTATGACCTAGAAATAACACTGTTGACATTTTGGTGCATAATTGATTAGGTTTTAATTAATAAATGATTTTCTGGAGTAATTAGATTTTACTTAGTATTAGCAATTTTACAATACACTTCTTAACAAAGCATTAACGGTAACATCTTGAAAATACAAGTCTGTGCTGTTTACAGCTATATTTGCTGTTTTACCAGTCTTCCAGTTTCGTGAGGTTGTGCGGAGGATGCCTGAGAAATAATTGCCTGAATTGGAGATACTCACAGCCCTCAGAGCGCCTGAGAACACACTGGCTTCTTCACGGGCTCTCTGTAGTACCTGCTGCACCTTGGTTGGCTTCCTTTGCAATTACACCACTCCAAACACCAACTAAGAATGAGTTCTCAGGGATCAGTTTTGTGAGTTCTTCAGTTTCATGGAGACCAAAATTGGTTCTCCTCTGTCACTTTTCTGATGTCATCTGACCTTGACCTGCATTTCAAATTGCTGAGAACATAGCAAGCTGACTTTACTCTAGGAAAATCACAGCAGTAAATGGAAAGCAGAGTTGCTGATGTTAGTTTTGTTTTTCTTTTCATTTTTTAGAAAAGTAGATTTATGCAATATTAATTTAAAGGTATTACAAAAGAAAAACTTAAATCCACAGGAAAAACAAAAAGTTCTCATTTATTGAAATAGCTCTTGATTTGTGGATTCTGTAGGATAGTTTGCACAATAGCAGTGAGTGTGGAAAATTCCCAATCATTCCACTAATAAGCACTTGACTGACTCATAATTTACCAAGAATTTTATTACCTAGGACTACACTGGAATAAAACCTCATAGTTGGCAGCTTTCATTGCTTAAATAAATACTGATTTAATCATTAGGAATCTTTGAGTATATCTTTAACATTGAATTTCTGTCCTTAATTTTTTTTGTTAATAAAACTTAGGAATTCAACTTTATTTTGTGCTTTGCACTACATAGAAAAAAACAACACATTGCCTTTGCCTATACAAAGTCACCCTTTAAAATAGATTCCATAAAAAGAACACAGAGAAACTTACAATTTAGTTCCTGAAAAAGTCACAATCCATTAATCTTACTTAGATAAATCTTATTTTAATGCCATAGTTTTATTACTTACGTCCAATATGGTAATCGTCTGTTGTAATCAGTCTTTTAAATATTACTGGTAGAATTTAAGTGGTAGATACATCAGTGTTCACTATAAAATTCTTTGAATTTTTCTGTATTTTTGAAAACGTTCATAATACTATTTTGGAAAAAAAAATCAAACTTTATATGACCAAGAATCATATTCTACATTTTTGTTCTGAAACAAGTTTTACATGTCCCATCAAGTTTGCATTTTAGACATCTGTCATTTAGCTTATTCTGGGGCTGAATTCCATACAGCATTTTTACTCTTTTCTTCATTTGTAAAAGATTCCAGGGTATATTTTGTCAGTTGTAATCTTAACACTATTTATATGTTTCACTGAAGAAAAAGAGAAACAAAAAAAAGCTTACCACCACAGGTTTCAGAGATGTTTTTCTTAGGTGAGATTCTTTCTGTGTTTCAAGTGTCTGTCAGGAGGTACCAGGTCCCTTTGTACCCTGAGTCGTTAAACGTTGAATTGGATTCACACTAGTCTTGAATAAGAACATCTTCATCAACGCTTCTCTTCAAAGTCATTCTCAGTTTAACAGAAGATTTGGCTCTTGGAAGACAACTATTTCCCCTGAGCAGGTGCTCCTCAGGGAACTTCACCAAAAATATCTCACTTGATTTGTTGTTAATGCTGATCTGAAAAATCCCTCTCTTAATTAAATTGTTATGAATAAGAACTCAAGTCATCTTCCACTTCTATAATTTTTATAACTCTTCTCTTGCTTTCTATCTTGATACGTTTTCAAAATATAAGACTAGTTCAATTTCCTATATGCCTAAAATTTCAGATTTTGGTGTATTTGGCTAAGTCCCCTTGAGATGAAATGTAATTCATAAATGATCACCAGCATGCAGCTGGCATTGCACATGATGCATAGTAGACACCTAATATATATTTGGCGGAAAGGGGGGCAGAAGAGGATACACAGAAGGAAGGAGGGAGGCAGCAGGGAAAGGGCAGGAGGAAAGAATGGAGGGAGGCAGGCAGATGGCTGGCTGAAGTAGCTATTGAATGAAATATTCCTCAGCTTCATGTAGACACTAGCTTACTGGGCTGTGTCTTCTAACTGTCTTCTGTTCAAAGTATCTTATGATTCTAGAGTCAGTCTAGAATATCTAGAAAACTACTTGTTACCTCAAGCATTTCCTTATCTGGTCTGCTGCTTAAAATCCCAGGGTTAAGGTTTTGTTTCTTTGGTGACAATTTTCAAACACAAATTCAATCCTTGTAGTCATTTATAACACACATCAAACCACAATAGGTTCAATTTAAATGACAATTATGCTTTAAATGGTTTTATTTTATATTATCTGACCAATGAAATAGCAATTATGTCTTCTCAATTTTTCTTCTACATTGTTAAGGCAGTAAATTTACCAGAGGGAGTCTCTAACACAGAAGCAAAGTGCTCTTGGTAGTTTAGAGGTAAACTACAGTTTTAATCAAGGTCTGCTACTTACCACTCATCAAACTGGGGAAAGTCACTTAGCCCCTGAACCAATAGAAATAAAATCAGTGGTGGCATGCAAGCAGAAACCACAACCTGCCCTGTTGACTTAGTAATGGCCTAATTGTGTCGATGTTATAAATTTTTAGGTGGATTCTAGCGCTAGAAAATGGAGTCCTGCGTTTTATACAACCTACAAAACAAGAACAAATAACAAAAAGAAGCTATTTTCTTAAGCTGTAACTCGAATACAAAGATTTCTATTTTAGCCTCTACTAAATTACTACACCTGGTTTGAAGGACCAAAGATTGTTTATATTTCTCTTGTGTGTAGAATACTCAGAGGGGAAACACAGGGCACTGAGGTCCTTCAGGAAGTTGGGATCACTTTTCTCAAAGGCTCTTTTGACACTGGGCCCCTTCCCTCTGTGTCTCTGGAACTCTTCATTATCATGCTAAAGCCCTCTCAGTGCCACCCATGTTCATAGACCAACCTTGACCCAGAATTACGAATTTAAAGAGTTTGGATCAGTTAGTTCTAAAAGAGACAAACCTTAGAGACAGGCAGGGCTAACTTGGACTCAGGCCTTTTTAATATATTAGCTTTGAGGTAACAATCAAGTTGCCTAACCTCTGTGAGACACAGATTTCTTATCTATAATGTGGTGGTGATAATGTCTACCTGCGAATTTGCTGATTAAAGCAGTTATATAAATCTTATACCTTGGACTGGATCCTCTTCCTATGAATATCCAAATCTTACTTTATGATTTTGCTGTCCAAGAAAAGGGCCCCGACCTCATTCATTCCTCCATTGATTTATTTGCTAGTCTTATGTTGATTAAGATGATAGTTTTGCAATCAGAGAAAATTCAATTTTAACCTCAGATCTGCCACCCATTTGTGTTATGATCACAGGTTACTACTAACTTTGTAAGGTTCTATCTCTTCAATGCCAAAATGGAGTGAAAATAATATGAAGCTCATAGATAAATTGCTGGGAGGATCATGCAGCTTATTCGATGCCCTTGTCACCAAATAAGTGCTTGATAAACACCAAATAAGTGGTTGATATTATCATAGCAAAATGAGAACTAAGGAGCTACCTGACCTTCCGGTGAGGTTTGCACAGAATCAGTCAGTGCTCAGGAAGTGTCAGGGGAGGAGTGGATCTGAGGGTCTCAGGCCAGCAGCAAGTGCCCACACATGGTAAAGTTTATGACTGCCACTCTAACGACAACCAGATTTAGTGAGATATTGAACACCGTCATGGAAAAAAACCTTACGGCACCAAAACAGAACACGTGAGATTGTTGTTATTTAGGTATTCTTGGTACTTGAGATCTGTTTTCTTTCAAGGGGTGATTTTGTCTCAGTCTGGTAATTCCATCACTGCTCTTGCTGGTTTGTTAAATTGTCCTAAAAAGTTGGAATAAGCCATTTCTGTCCTTATTTGGTATGCTGTCAACAAGGAGAGCAGCATGACTTGGATTCCATGTTGCAAATGCTTTTCTCATTGAACAACCTGCTTCAGGATCCCATTTTTCAAATTAAATTTAATTTTTCAAATTAAAAAAAATGGAGTTTTTCCTATGTTTAGGAGATGCTAGGATTTTGAACAATTGGGAAAAATTCCATCAGCTAATTTTAGTAGAATGCCTTGCCCCTTAAATTTTTTTTCAGTTCTTGTAAATAAAACCCATAGAGGATTTTAATGTTTTAATGCTACAAATAACATGTAAAGACTTTGTTATAGGATTAACTTTAAAATCTGATGGCTGATTTTCTGTTCTCACACACTATGATAAAAAGTTTTCAAATAGAGAAAAAAGTAATCTATAAAAACTGAAGATTGATTTCCTTGAAACTCATAAAATGGTTTCCTATGTGTTATGCTCATGATGTAACCAAGTTTAACAGACAGTTTTGAAAACTGAAAATATTTCTAACAGCATGAAAATAATTTCCAGATCTCTCCAAAAATATTATACACATTGTTCATGGTAGTACTTGAATTTTATGTGTTCTCAGAATGATTTTTATGTAAATTGTCCTGTTCCGTCCTCTCAAAAACTCTTGCGATGGGTCTCAAGTGAGAACCTCATGGATAGGACACGGAAACTCAGCAAGGTCGAGCACTGGTGCTCAAGGTCACATGTCATGTTCATGGCGTAACCGTGGCCCTCATCTCTGATTTCCTCCACCAGCACTGCCCTGAATATTTGTCCAGTGGTGCTACATCTTAAAAATAAAAATTATTTTGGAGCCAGGCTGCTAATTCATCTGATCAAAATGGTAGCTGTGTTTTTTTCTGGTTTGGCTATTCCCTTATTTATTGCAACAATCTTGGCTTTGTCTGAAGAGGCATCTAAAGAAAAAGATTAAATAAGATGGACCTGAATTACCTGTGGTGAAATTGTTTGTCCCTATTGAGGAATGAATGTAAATGGATACAAACCTGGTGATACATCTCTTTTAGAAGAATCCCTGAGACTGTTGGTATCTTCATTTATTAAACATGATTGTGGTTTTTATTTTTCTAGGGCATTCACTTTAGGTATTGGGAACTCAGCAATAAAGGAGATGACCCAGGTCTCCCTAATGTTTGTCTGTCAGGGAAGCCAGTGTCTGTCAGTGTCTTCTGAATCAGTAACTGTGAATATGTCAAAGGTGACTTGGACAAGACTAATTGCCAAGTGCTGTGGAGACTTCACATGGTCTGGTGAAGCAGGGAAGGCTTCCTGGGGGAGGAGACATTCGAGATGAAATCCCATATTCTCCATTTCCCTCACCATCCAGTAACTAAGGAGGATTAATTTTTCATACTGTATTCATGAATTCAATCTTGGAAAGAAAGAATTTTTCTGACTTTGAAAATATTCCCATACATAGGATTATACAATCACAAAATTACTGACCCCAAAAGATTTTTGCATACTTTTTTAAAAATCAAGTTATCTCAAGTGATTATCTTATACTAATTTCAAGATATTTAAAGCATTTGATTCTAGTAATATTTCCTGTTGAATAGTTAAAAAAAAAATCTCCCAGGACTTTGTGAATTACTTTATATATACTTAATAAATACCAATTTCATTTTTCTTCCTTTCCATTTCTTCCTCCATAGTTTCTTTCCTTCAACCTCATTGACCCAAGTGTTTAGAACAAGTTCCATTGCCTTACTGAATAGCAAAGGCTTGACCTAATTAAGTGCATAGTAAACTTTGGTTGGCTTGTGCAGCTGTTTTCCATACACTGGAGTGTATAAAAATATTTGATTCCTAATCCATAGATTTGTTGATCTTTTATTAGCGTGTTTAAGCTTATCTTTTGCTGGTTGTTTCGTTTTATTCCTTAATGTCTTTAGCTCTTGAATTAATTTTATTTGTATCCTGGGACATATATGAGTAAAGATGTGTTTACAGAAACTTGAAACAGCAAGCGTGCATCCCAGTGGCCTCAAGAATGTAGGGTATCTTCTATTCTTTTCCTATTCCTCTGTATTCCAGCACATCAACTCTTTCCCCCCATTTGAGAACATGGAGTAATTAACCTTTTAATCAAGTAGATTTATAAGGTTTAGATTAAATAATCTGAAAACAATTCAACAAATATTCTAGCATTATTTTGCAGCAATACCATTTGCAGAAATAAACTATAGTTGATTATGATAACAAATCAGTGTAATAAAAAGGCCTTAAAAGAGAAGCACACTGACTGGTACTAAAAAGCATTCAGTTTAAGGAATGCACAAATGCAGCTGTCAAACTTCCTTTCAATGAACTCTTGTGCAATGGATCACTCTGAAAGTAGAATTATAAGAACATTAGAGGAAGCTGATAAATAGCAGTGTATTCTTTGCTTCCAGGTTAACATCTACTGGGTTTGAGTCTGTGACCAGCAACTATTTCAAAATGCAGCATTATCCTGAAACCCATCTATCTGCCTCACTGGTTTCCTGAGGCAATGCATTTCCTCATAACGAAACCCCACTAATGTAACTCTTTTTTTTTTCTCTGAAGGTTAGCTTACCCCCCACATACACACCCATAATAGTGACTGGTATGTAAGTAAATGAATGCTTATGTGAATTCAGTTTAAATTCTCCCACTTTTGGGGAGCCTCAGTTTAATTTATAGTAGCTATCTCCTATAAAGGAAATTCTGAGTTTGTATGTCAGACACCACAACCTCAATCTGTCATTTGTAACATCTGGAATCTTGGATCCCAAATCACAAGAGGAGTCAAGAGGCATACACACACAAAAATATGCCTTCTTTAGAGCTTGGAGGAACGTAAGATCTAAGTTATTGGCAGGAGGTGGGCATTTGGTTGAGATTTTAGAAGGTCAGGAATGGTGTGGAATAACGGTTGAGTGGAGCAGTGTTTAGATCTCAGATCTTGCTTTTGCTGGGATACATGTTAATTTTCAACTTGTAAAAAAGACAGTCTCAGAGGTGGACATGCCATTTAATCATGATTTTACTAAATTCTTTTGGAACAATCAATACAGTGTGACAGCAATTAAAATACTAAAAGGATTTCTTCTTAGCCCTTTTCTATCCTTGTACCTGTGGAGTAAAAGTTATAAACAGCTGGTTGGAATATAAGTGACTGCCAAGGTTCATCCTACAAAACAACTTACTTTGTTTTTTAAAAAACATTTTTCTGATTATCTACATTCTCATATCTGTGAAAAGTTTCTAGCCAGTCTTTCAAAGAAGCATTGACATTTATTTTTTAAATTAAGGCTTTGCTTATGATTAATCTCAGAAATAAGTAGCTTATTTCTATGACGTTGTTGATGCCTGTAACCTAAGAAGGATTATATGTAACTGTAAAGAAGAAATGAGAAGGAGACAGTAAGTGATTTTTAAGGGAAAATAACAATGTGGATAGATGCTTCTTGTTCCGTTATCTGATTTTACATTAGAATAAAGGACCAAAATTTCCATTTTCCTGTTTGTAAGTTCAGAGTTACAGTTTCATTGTTTTTTATCTTCTTAATGATTCAAGAAACAGGGGGAAAAGAAAACATTTTTAGCAAGAATGAAAAAAAAAGATAAATTTGCTTCTCCCTTATACATTTTCCAAAAAAGTTGGACATTGTTTAGTAGCTTCATTCTGCATTATTATTATGCACTTACATTTTTTTTTAATTAGATGTCAATCAACAGGGCGTTCTTTTAGAATGTAAATCGATAAGGAGACAGACTTAATTTTAGCAAAAATATCCATCATTCATTTTAGGCTGGATGGAGAGAGAGATTATCTTGCTATAAATAAAATTGGGATAATGATAAAAGTAGTATTTTTCTGCCTCCAAAGCTGTCTGTATGGACTGTAGCTTTCATTATCAGACCCAGTAATGCAGTTTCACCAACAAAATCAAAACGTCTTTGGACAGACCAGAGTTCTACATTTCCATAAGAGGACAGTGCCATCCTGGCTGCTCTCTGGCTGCTCTGTTTCCCCCCCTCTCTTCACACTCCTGCACCCGCCCCACAGCCCGCGGGGCTCCTCTCCCCCATCCTCGCTGGACAAGTCCCTTAGGAGGTCTGCCTTTAATCTCAAAAGAAGTCTTTCTACTAAACACCACACTGTGTTAATTCTGCCAGGAATGTTTGCATTGTCTAAGAGCTGCCCTGAAGAGGAAATTCAGTAATTCTGCAGGAGTGAAATGCTGAGAGCAGAATTTCATGCACTGCAGGGGCAGATTGCAGAGATACATATGGCACCTTCAATACCAGGAAGGTAACTACCTCTTTCACTCATGGGAAGTGCAGATTCCTACACAAAAGCAAAAAGGCAGTTTGGAAAGCATTAAAATATTGCAAGTTGATTCAGAGAGAATGTGTTTATTTTTGAACTCAGCTCCTCCAAGGCTGTTCCTGCTCAGGGCAGCTCTCACTCACTCACTCACTCTTTTGGAGCCCATACGTCAGATAACAAAGAGGTGAAACTGTAAAAATGTTTTCTATTACTCATCCCCAAAGCTGATATGGAACCGGTAGCATTCGCAAAAACCCCTGATGTGCTGGATACTCTTGTAAAAATAACCATCATGTTTAATGTCTTAATCTTTTATGGAACTGACATGAACGTTTGATCCCTTGTGGTCTATAGATAGAATTTTAGGGGTCTTGAAATTTAGCAGACATGGTGGTGTTCATGAGCTCATCCCTTGGTCAGCTTTGTCCAGTTCAGAGGGGGTTAAATTCACTGTTGGGCACTTTGAGCCTCTCTAATCTTATCCTGCCTTCCTTTACAGTGGAGGTCACCCGCAGGGCAGTGCTTGGACAGGGACTGATGGAATTATGCTGCACTGTTAACATTAAACACCACTTGCCGGTGGGAACTGATGACGGCATTGGGGTCCTTTGACTCCTTGAGTACAATATCTTGAAATATGCGTCTCCCTGAAATGTGGCTAGACTCGTAAAACATGCAAAGGACTCTCTTTGGTTTCATCATTTATTTAATTTGAAGGCAGGTTATTTTAAGGGATTTATCAAAGACTTAAGAAATGTTTCTAGGGAATAGAAAATAGACAAGAAAATTGATTTTTGTTGTCAAAGTCATGCATTATAATTGTCCCTCCAAGGTGACACAGCATCTCCTTGAGGAAAAAGCTGCCAAACCCTTTGAAAGTGATCCTTTCTCTTCTCGCGCAGACTTGCAGGGAGAGGGTGGTATTTTCAAAACAAGTAGATCTTTGAGAAAGATTTGCTAATAATGATGTCCATCCATGTTTCTAAGAGAAGTTGAAATGAGGAAAATAATAGTTGGCAGCCAACTCTATGAAATTTAGTAATCTTTGTTCAATTTCCTAGTCATGGGTCTATATTTATTTATTTATTAACAGAACCCTCTACTTACTGTTTCTAAACTTTCACCCTTAAAGTTTTACCTATTTCAGTCATACCTCCCATTGTGAGAGAGAGAGAGTGTGTGTGTGTGTGTGTGTGTGTGTGTGTGTAGTGCTTTTCAGGAGTGGCATATGACTATGCTATTTAATCAGGGCTATATTTGAAAACAAATTTTCAAGGGAGCGTTACTCACATTAATATTGAGATAAAGTCTGAGTGAAGCAAGCTCTGTCGCAAAGGGCAAGTGTCATGCAGCAGGAAGTCCTGGCCGTCCCTTCTAGCCCTGCCTCAGCCAGCCTGCCACCTCTCTGTCAGTGCATACCACCACACAGAAGAAATGCCCTCTCTCAGCCACAAGTGCCTCCTGCTCCCAGCGGGGCCCTCCAGCCCCAGGGCCCTGCACCAGCTCTGACTTCCTGCTGTTCCTGTGGGTCCTGGCACCCTCTTCACAAATGGCATTCGTTTGGGATCCTCTAGGAGCCACAGTACCAGGACCATCTCCAAGAGCCAAATCAAGATTTCATTTCTCAAAGTCCTACAGGTATTGCTCTTTCACTTTTGTAGCTAGGAAGGATCTTTCATCTGCCTTAGTCCCTTTGCAAATAAGCCTTTGCCCTGTTGAATGATTTAATTCATAAGGTTTTTTTAAACTGCCAGCATATAAAATAAGAGTTAAGGTACTGTGAACCTTGAAATAGTCAGGGTTGGTATGAACCTGCTGAGGCAGAAGGAAGTGGACCAACTCGAAAAGCTAATGCTGAGAGTTAAATGGTGAAAAGCATTCATGCTACATTATTGTGATCTGGAAAGCAAGTGTATTGACTTGCCTGATGCACTGATATCATCAAAATCAGTCATGCTAACTTCCATTCTATCAATATTGAGGAAACGCTTCTTCTTTCATTAAACAAGAAAACAATGGCGAAACGGTACTATACTATTGTTTATGGGTGTTCATCTAGAGCACATTCCCATGGAAAAGGTGAACCTACCTCCGTGGTCTGAGTGGTAATTCAGAGTTTTAATCTTGTCCAGCAGAAATAGACACCATGAATTTTAAATAAATACTTTGTTATTGTTTTGTTTCCAAAGATGTCTCTGGAAATTATGTGAAAAGTCTCAACCTCATGCCTTCAATAAATTGTCAATCATTTTGTTCTATATCCGAGTTTAGCTTATTTTATTTAACCAAATGACTAGAAAGAGCAAAAGAAAGACCTAGAAAAATCTTTGACTATTTCCTTGACTTGAGTGGTCTATATATCTATAAGGAAAAGATTGCTTCTTCATGATTTTGTGTTTCTAATTGATAATAGTTGGTACTACCGAAAGCTATTTCAGTAACAGTAAATAGAAGTGAAATTTTTGCATGATCTCAAGAATAGGTCTTTTTTATTTAGATGAAAAGCAACAAATTTTGAAGCTCCCAGGCCTTTGTAAAAGTATGTACTAGCTTTGGATTAAAATGTGTTCTGATTTGTCTACATAGGAAACATTCAAAAATTGGATTAAAGAAGTCATAACGGCTAGAGTATGTTGCTCAGTGGTAAAGTGCTTGCCTAGCATGGGTGAGGCCCTGGGTTTTTATTTATTTCAAACAGTAAGGAAGATAGTGCCCTTGAAATTTTTTTGGAGAACTATAAAAGCACAGAAACTAAATTATAAAATTCACTAGTAACAATACATGAGCAAACTTTGACAAAAGATAATAAACAAAAGTTTCCAGCCAAACATGTGGATAGTACTTGTATTTATTTACATTTTAGAGCAAATTATCATTTTTATTAATTATGTCAATTTTTGTCTATGAAATTTGAACATTAGAAATTATATGCTTTGCATTCTACTGTATATTATTTTCATACTTATTACTTGCATCTCACACTTACTATGTGCTAAGTTGTATGCTTAGAACTTATCATCAAAGATGTCCTACTACTGTGTATATTTCCAATGGATTGTGGCATCTAGGTTCTCTTCATCACTGGGATCAGATAGCCAGTTCCTTAATGTCATACATTTATAACTGCTAGATAAAGTAAACGTAATAGCTCTTGGACTAAAGAATCTGAGAAATCTCAAGAAATGCAGAGTTCATGTTCTGTGTGATGCACTAATGTACTACAAAACTTGCCTTTTTATTCTAGAGGAGCTATCTTCTTCTCCTTGTTCAAGCTCCGGCTCTTTCCAACACACAAGCACTGGTGTAGTTAAGAATGAGCTTTTCATATATCTTAATGTCCTACATTTCGGTTCTAACAAGCTTCATTTGTAGCAAGATTAAAAGGTAATGGTAACATCTCAGGTAGCCATCTTCAGTCAATCTTGAGACTTTCTCCCTCATTTATTTCCTCCTAATTCAAATCTTAATTAGCTGCAAAACTTTTTTTTCTTTTTTAAAGAGAGAGAGTCAGTGAGAGAAAGAGAAAATCAATTTTATTTAGTTTTTCATGTAGCCTTCATTGCTCGACACTTCATTGTGTACTTGGGGTTCGAACCCACATCCTCGCACATGCTAGGCAAATGAAGTAACCATTGAGCTACCACTCCAGCCCCTGCAAAACTTATTTTTTATTATTTACATATGCTTTTTTTTATTGTTGTGAATCCTATGTTGTCTTCCCAGTTGAACTGCAACCACTTTGGGATCAGAGGCTCCTTGCATACAATAGGAATGCCATGAATACCTACTTTGATGGAGCATCCTGCTACACTTTCTTATCTGGTATCACTGTATAATGTATTTATTTCCATGGCCAACTCGTTGAGTGGTCATGCCTAGCCCGGGTCAGGAGTTGAGTAGTAGGTTAGGGAGATAGGAGAGCTATCTGGTCTCACCTTTCCAGAGGTTTCTCACCTCCTAGAAAATACACATTTAACCACAGCAATATACTGAAAATAATGAAAAAAGATATTTATCATTCAGCTTTAAATTTTTATCTGACCATACCACCTAAATGCAGCAGCATGAGTCCATGTATACATGTAGGTGTATACACACATACACACACACACACACACACACACACACGCATGCACATGCACATATATTTAAATGCTATAATTACCTTCTGAAAGCAGTTTTATTGCATAACATTGCTGGAATTAGATCACTAAATGGTTTCATACAAACATGTAAAATGCCTTCCAATTTTACAACCCTCTTTTTGTTTTTGTTCATTTCCTTTTTAATATACAGGATCCTTTATAACATGAAAGTAACTTAAGCTTATCTTGACCTTTAAGAGGCTTTGGATGTGATTCCACTGTTGAAGCAACTGAAAGAACTGGACATTAACCAACATTTCTTTGGATTTCTCCCATTTAAATTTTTTTTCTTAAGAACAATATATTTTGCAAAATCACATGTGCCAATTGTAGTGTCATTTTTCTTTGAATATCAAAAGGACATTAGTGCATACTACTGTTGATGTGTTTAGCTTTAAGCTGGAATGTTTTTCTTTGGCAGTGCTTTCCCTCCCTGGTAACAGTCAGGCTAAAGGAAAGCCAAGTCTATCAGATGTAAAATCCAGTCAAAGAGTCTGACTCCTTAAAGTAATAACAAATGACATATATATATATGGTGAGTGTTGGTTCCTGAGAAATACAATCTTAGACAATACAATGATAAAAATAGATATGTAAGTAGTTTTTCACTAGTGTTAAGTTTTCATCTTTTGTGAGTAACATACATTTTTTGGAAAAAGTCACATATTTATATACCACTTATAAGCTATTTTAATTTCATGCAAAAGGAGAGACAAAGCAAAAGAAAGAAGGAGAGGGGAGAGAGAAGCTAGAAGGAGAGGAAGAGGAGGGAGTTGGGGAGAGTATCATGATGGGTAAGATCATTTTCCTCTGTGGAATAGAGAGCCAACTCTATTTGAAGTGATGGGATCTGTGTTAGCATCAGGTCTCTGATCGCAAAGCTGAGTGCTGTTGCTAAGGGCAAGGCACTGATTTGGCACTCTAGGTCTTGGCATACATATTTAAAGATCCACCTGATCATCTGTATCAGAGAGAGGAGACTGATACTCTCAGAAAGTAATGTCAGTGAATTTATGTTTATGGTTTAAATATAGCACCTGGGGAAATCATGAACTAGGAAACCAAAAAAAAATAAATAAATAAAATAAAATAAAATAAATAAATCAAAGGGCTAAGACAGCAGCAAGCTGTGAACTCTGACAACACCAACTACAAAATATTAAAAATCTTGTGTTTAAAAAAAGAAAAAAAAAGCTATCGTCAAAAATTACAGTAATTTTGAGAAAACATTAAATAGAATTTACTCTTCTGGAGTTGTGCCTGTCTTCCCATCATAAACTTTCTGCTTTGTGTCTTCTCAAAAAAGGGATGTTCTAAAGAACATTTTATGTCGTGACGGCAGGGTGGGTGCTATGCAAATAGAGGAAAACCTTGCAGGGCACATCTAAATGTAGAATGGAGATGATTCCATAGCACCCCACAGGCCAGAAACAGAAATTTTCTTCTTGTTTCTCACCTCTTACACTAATAGGGATCATAAGATACAATTTGCTGAAATTAAGATGCTCAGAAAATCTTCCAAATTTATTTTTGCAAATTGTTTCAACATCTTTCCCTCCAGTTTTGTTTTAGCAGGATTGTGCCACTTGTAGGAAGGGGAATGAGTAAAGTTTCCTGATGGGACACAGAGTGAAGAGCAGAGGCTCCGAATGTGGCACATGTTCAGGCTGTGAAAAGATAAAAGGTAGTAGTATTTGCCTTTAAAAAGATCCAAATCATCCCTTGTACGTTAAGAAAGTTAGGCTTAAATCTCTAACTTTGAGCCAGAGACTTTATTGTAGAGTATATAAATAGGGTTCACAGCTGCCTGTGGCCTCATAGCTACTCTCTGCCTCTACCAAAACCTAAGCAGGGGCATCACTAGTGACTGAATTAAAACTCCCAAGTCCACTAGATAAGGCTGGCTGGACCCCACATCTCAGAAATGGAATGAGTGCGCCCCATGGACCAATTCTCTGGGCTAAACTTCCTAAGTACCACAAGAATACTTCCTTTTGCATAGCATTTTTTTTTAGTTTTTAATACTTTCCACATGTAATAGGTATGCTACCTATTGTTTCCAGTCCCACCCCACACTCATCTCATTTTATTCTTTAGGATAAGCAGAGAGGATGGATACAATTACTGTCAAATAGTAGAGGGGAAATTGGAGATTCCAGGACCAAGACCCACACATACATGGTCAGAAAGTCTGGAACATGAAAAACGAAAGCTGATTTGTGTACCAACCCATGTGCCCAGTGATGTGCAAGCATTGTTTCTTGCCCGCCATCCCCCAAAGCAGCTCCAGGTGAGGGACCTAGGAGTACTGCTACTTCACCAATGACAAAGCTAGGCAGAGTGTAAGGAACTAGCCCAAGTGTGAACCCTGGCAAACTGCCCTAGAACCCGGACCCCTAAGTAGTCCCTCTCCTAGCTCCTGTGTCCTGGGAACTTTCTCTCATTACTCTAACCACAAGGAAGAATTCCAAGATGAGAGGTCTGATTCTGTTCCTCTGTTCCACTCAAAATCTTTCTCTGAAGAAAGAACACTTTGTAATTTAACAGTCTAATTGATAATAGTTTAATGTAGTATTAAGCTTCAAAATAAAAATATTTCTTCTATTTTTTTCAGTGCTGGGGATTGAACTCAGGGCCTCACCTATGCTAGGTGAGTGAGCAATAACCTCGAGTCCCTGCCCTCAAGTATTTCTTCTGTAAAAATAGGAAGGGAGGAAGGAAGGAAGAAAAGGAAGGGAAGGAAGAGAAGAGGATGAAGGAGGAGAAAGGAAGGGAAGCAGGAAACCTCATCTATGATGTTGTGCAGTCTGCTTGTCTCTTTCCTGGATTTTGCTTCATGGCCTTCCATCTGGCTCATTTCATCGGGCCAAGAACATTGGTCAGGTGGTTGAATTTTGCTGCCAAAATATTGCTTAGCCAGCTGTTCAGAGTAGCCAGGAGACTTTCTGAGCCAGAGAGGTCATCTTCATCCTATGCTGTGCCTGTTCATCCTATTGGCATTATCTTGGCTATGAAATTAGCCTGCTTTATGATATTGAAAATTGTAAGTAATATTGCCTAAATTGACAATAATGACCCACAGGCAGCATCTTGCCAAACGATAACAATGACATCAGAAATCCCTGTATATTATGGAGAAAGGTAGCATGAGGTAGGAGTGACTTTGGCTTTGGATCCAAACAGACCCAGCTTGAGTGCCTGTCTGCTGTTGCTTCAACTGGACAGTTTTCCTAACCTCTGTGTACCATTTCCATGTCTGTAAATAAAAATGGAGATACCTACTTTAAAAGGTCATTGTGCAGATTAAATAAAAATATGCACAAAAAGAGAGGTCTACCTACCATCTCTTACAGTGTTTTCCAAGTTTTCTTTATCACTTTATGAACTTTATGAGGCTCCTTTGTCAAATGTTTAGAAGTTAACCTTCATCATTGGGACTGCTTCTAGTTATAGAGTAGTACCTTGCAGTAGACTTGTAACAGTTATCTTATAAGCACCTTGCACGGACACAGTTTCCCCTTGGAATGGTGGTAGGCAGAACTGATTGAGATCTGGCTGGTTCTAGAGCCACTCTTCTGAGGTTAAATTTCCACATCATACTTACAGTTATGAGACACTGGGAAAGTTACTTAATTTTGTGTGCCTCGGTTTCCTCATCTGCAAAACAGGGTTTTGTGAGGATTAAGTGTGTTAGGCAAAATGCCTGGTGCACAGACAACACTAGAGTGAACAGTATCTATTGTGAATAGTGGATGCTAAACTCTGCACACCAGTGATTTCTGGTGTTTTCCCTTTTCTGAGGATGGCCTGGAAGGATGTCTGGCACTGAGTGAAGGAATCTACTAGAGCTGTTTTCAGATCTCTGACTAGTGCAGGGACACTCTACCTCCCTGTGCTGCATTCTTGGGAACAAAGGGAGCTGAGGGCTTTCTGCGCCATAGCAAGAACACCTGTTTCTGTGTGCTTCTATGAAAACCTTTGCTCCATGTCGCAGACTCCACTTCAATCCCACCCCATCTAATGTACAGCCTTCAGTCAGATTGCAAGGGGAATTACTTGAGACCCAATTTTTGCAGATGGGAAATTAGGTAAGGGTCATAATTGGACAACAGCCATGGAAAGACAGGTTTCTAAATAACAGAGAAATGCTTCCTGGTAAAATTAAGCTCGGACATTTTACCTGCCACCTACAACAGGGTTTGTATAAGGAGGGACCACTTTGTAAACAACACTTCTGTAAAAGACATTGCCCGAATTTTTCTATATATATATATATGTATTTATAAAAAATCACATCTCCAGCTTCCTAAAGAACCTGTGAATGAATTAAGGTAGATCAAAATCAGAGAAGGATTGAAAACACAGATTGCAAAGGCTCTTTCCTCTCAAGACAGCACATGAAACAAGCATAGACAGAAAGATAAAGAACTTTGTGCTGTAAGTTCAGTTCATAAGAACTGAACTATTTGTTCAGTTCTTATGATATGCCTGATTGGTGATCTGGTAAATGATAACAGTCATCTCTTTGTGATGAAAAAATAAATTTTGAGAGGTTTTTGCTGATCTATGCACCCCAAATTCTCCCATCAACCCATTTTAGGTTGTAGAGGTCACTAAGTGTGGAACTGGGGAAAGAAATACACAGTAGCATTGATAGTGTTTTCATTCACATAAGGATTGAACATATGAAAGTAACATCAAAAACTTAGATAACAGTACAATGTGGTTAAATTGCTTGGAAGTATTGAATTTAAATATGAATTACTATTATTTTGAATATAATTGATTTAACTCTAATTTTGTATAATTTTAATGTTTGACTATAACAACCAAGTTTTAAACACCAAATATATATATAAAGTCAGTGCATACCAACTGCTACAGACCACCCTAGCAATGTGACTAGCACTTTACTAGCCACCTGAAAATATTTTCTTTATATTGGGGTTATAGTGAGAAATGAAATGAATGGATGGGGTCTCTGCTCTCATAGAGCTTCCTTCTGCTGGAGGAAGGCAGAAGATAAACGAATACAACCAATCAAGAGAAGAAATAGGGACTGGGATGGGGGGTTTTGCTTGGGGAAGTCAGAGAAATCCTTATCAAGAAAATGGCAAATTATTTATATTTCCATTCCATGCATCCATAAGTTCATTTGCAGATCTAGGCAGATAGTCCATAACTCAAAATTGCATGAAAATGGTGGAATCATATGAATATTGATCTTATTACCAGCTTTATTTTCAATCAGATGAGACTTTATTATCTTAAATTAATTTACCTTTGCTTCTACTTTATCATCAAAATATAAGTAGGAGGAAGAAGAGGAGAAGGAAGAAGGGAAAGGGGGAAGAAAGGGAAATTTATGATATTCTTTATATTACTTCATGTAATCCTCAAATGTTTCATCTGCAGAGTATGTTAAATTAAAAAGCGGAAAGTTAAAATCAGTAGCAGTAATATGTCCTATAGTAGTACCTTTTTTTGGGGGGTGGCTTTTATTTGGTCTGCCTGCAAAACAGGCATCAAATCTAAAAGTAATTGTGTAATACATTTTTTATTGTAAAAAGTGCTCCTACAAATTTTAAATCTACATTGGAAGAAAAGCTAGGCAGAACACACACTTATCCGACACACATATTTAGGATGGTACCTGTAAATATTATTCTTCTTGTGGTTGTCACTTGATCCCTTTCGGCCATTCTTATCTTTTAATTGATTTGTGGCTTATCCACTGCAAATTCCTATGGTTAAAGGAAGGTATTGGTGCAATTTGTTTAGATGGGGTAACCAAGTGGATTGACAGGGAGGAAGGTTTTAACTCTGTAAACTATGTTGGTTTTCAGGAATTTTTCTTTCACGTAATACACTGTTTGGATAGACAACAAAAAATCAGTTGAACCTGATTAGGGTTCTCATCCAAAAGGAAGATTTATGTCCTGTTTAAGTATCACATTAATTTGATGATGTAAGTGCATTCTCCAGTGAAAAGATGTTCACTATAGGAGAGGGGGAAACATAACAAAAGAAAGAAAAAGAAAGAAATACTCCTTGCACTATCTTTTGGTGCTGTCTGTGGGTTCTGTGAAGTACAACTGTCCTGACTTGCTGGTGAAATGAAGGATGAAAATATTTCTTCCCTCCGATAACTGCTTCAGTTCATATCTGACCGGTTCCTAGAAAGTGCTGAGATATCTTTCCACAGTTACTTTGCTTCACCCTTGTTAGAAAGCTCAGAATGCCTTCAACAAAAGTGGTGGCAAAGCCAAGAAAGTCTCTGCTTTTGATGGGCACGTTCGCCTCCTCTGTCCTCTGTCCCCGCTTACCAAGAAGACAGGGGACTTTTTATAGCTTCTGTTGTGTCTGCTGACTACTGAATCAGATAATCAGGGATAAGAAACACCAGGTTTCCCTTCAAACACTGATTGACACGATGTAAATATCAGGGAGAAATACCAAGAAAGGGACAGAAAAATTGCTGGCTTGGGAGACAAACTATCTTGTATTTTGGAGTGAATAATTTAAAAAGCTTTGTGTTCATTTTAGCTCTGTGTAACTTTAAGTGTTGTCTTCCCAGTGTTGGTTAAAGTTCAAAATACTCCCTTTATTTGTTGAGGTATTTGCATGTAAACCTTAGCACTCTATGAGATTAATTAGTATCAGTTGGTAGTTGTGAATGTGCTACTAAATGAGAAAAATATAGTTAGCCATTTTTACTCATATAATCATCAACCAGATCAAAGTGGAAAACATTATCACCTCCCAAAGAGACCTCTTTATCTTCCTCTCCAGTCACTACATACTCAAAGACAACCACGGCCCTGATTTCCAAGAGAAAAGATATGTGTGCTTAGTTTTAAACTTTGTTTTATTTTTAAAATTTATTATTAATGAATTTATTTATTTTTGGCACCAAGGATTGAACCTGGGGGTACTTAACCACTGAACCATATCCCCAGCCCTTTTTATTTTTTTATTTTGAGACAGGATCTCACTAAGTTGCTGAGACTGGCTTTGAACCTGCGATCCTCCTGCCTCAGCTTCCTGAACAGCTGGGATTATAGGCATGTGCCACCATGCCTGGCTAGTTTTAAACTCTATATGAATGGGAATGCACAATATAAATTTATTTGTATTGCCTTCTGTCTGTAAGTGTTGCAGTTGTGAGATTCCTCCATATAGTTTTCTGTGGTAGTAGATTCTTTATTCTATGATAATATTGCATTGAATGACTATACCACAATTTATTATTCATTCTATTGTTAATGGATATTTGCATATTTCAGTGTGAGGACATTGGGATTAGAGCCACAGTGAACATTTGAGGATCTGTCACTTGGTAAGCAAATGTGCATGTAGTGTTTGAAGGTTTGTTACATACACATAGGTTCAGTGTATCAAGGGAGCGAAATTTCTGGATTGTTGGTTATACATGTGTTTTTAGATACTGCCAAGTAGGTTTCCAGAGCAATTGCACCATACCATTTACATAGCCACAAAGTAGTGTTCCAGTTTGCTACATCCTTACCAAAGTATAGATCATCTAGGTATTCCATTTTCAATGACAGCATATTAATAAACTGTTTAGAAATAGCAATGCCATCATGTTTTTTATTTATGTAGTTGGCTCTTCTGATCCATAAGACCTGATTTCCAGAAATAGTATTTGTAATAGTGAGTCATTCCCACACTGTCCTTCCTCATGATAAATAGTCTGTTACTGGGAAATAAGTGAATACAATGAAAATGTTGGTGCAATTACAGAAATAGAATTTCCCCTCTATTGGGCCCAAATTCAGTTTACATATATGATCATATCCTTACATTTTATCCAGGTTCAAGTTTCAACCCAGTAATAATTATCACTAGCAAAAATAATTAATAATCTTCAATTCTATTTTTAAAATTTCACCTCCCACTTTTAGTCCTAATTATGTATCTTGTGTTTGACTTTAAATCAGTTCCTATCCCATCTTTCTTTTCCTTTTTCCTCTCTAGCTTTTGCATATGAAAGAAAAATACAACCCTTTGTCTTCTGAGTTTGACTTATTTTGCGTAACATTGTGATCTCTAGATCCATCCATCTTCCTGTATATGACATAATCTCATTTTTCACTATGGTTGAATTAAACTCAGTTGTGTAGATATACCGTATGTTCATTATCCATTCATCTGTTGATGGATACCTAGGCTGGTTCCATAATTTGCCCATTGCAAATTGTGCTGCTATATATATATGGATAGGCATGTTATCACTGTAGTAAGATGACTTTAATTCTTTAAGATAAATATTGAGGGGTGGAATAGCTAAGTCACATATGGTTCCATGCCTAATCTTTTACTGTGGTTATACTAATTTACAGTCCCACCAACAGTGTAAACATTCTTTTTTCTCCACATCCCTTCTAGCATTTATTATTTGTGTTCTTGATGACTGCCATTCTGACTGGTGTGAGATGAAATATCAGTATAGTTTTATTTGCATTTCCCTATTTGCTAATGATGTTGAACATTTTTTTCATATATTGGCCATTTATATTTGTTTTGTCGCATATCTGTTTAATTCATTTGCTCACTTATTGATTTGGTTATTTGATTTTTTGGTGTAAAGAGTTTTGTGTTCTTTTTATATTCTAGATATTAATCCTTTATTAGAAGAGTAGCTCACCAAAATTGTCTCCCATTCTGTAGGTCCTTTCTTCACATTGTTTCCTTTGCTGTGCAGATGTTTTTTTAATTTGATACCATCCCATTTATTTTTTTTTTTTAAGAGAGAGGGACAGTGAGAGAGAGAAAGAAAGAAAGAACTTTATTTAGTTTTTCACATGGCCTTAGTTGCTCTAACACTTTGTTGTGTACGTGGTGCTGGGGTTTGAACCCGGGTTCTCGTGCTTGCCAGGCAAGCGCTGAAACCGCTGAGCTACCACTCCAGCCCACCATCCCATTTATTAACTCTTGGCATTATTTCTTGAGTTTTAGGGGTTCTATTGAGAAAATAATTGCCTTGTGCCTATGTCCTGGAGTGCTGTGACCCTATGTTTTCTGCTAGGAGTTAAATGATTTCTGATCTAATTCCTAGGTTTTCTTTCTTTATTGTTGTTGTTTGTTTTGTTTTGTTTTTTGTGCAGAGTGAGAGGTAAGTGTCTAGTCTCATTCTTCTACATCTGAATAACCAGTTTTCCCAGCACCATTTATTAAAAAGACTGTCTTTTTTCCACTGTATGTTTTTGGCACTTTTATCAAGGATCAAATGACTGCAAATGTGTGAGTTTGTCTGTGTTTTCTCTTCTGTACCATTGGTCTAAGTGTCTGTTTTGATGATGGTACCATGAAGTTTTTGTTACTATAACTCTGTAGTATAATTGGAAGTCAGGTACTCTGATGCTTCCAAGGATTGCTTTTTTGGCTAGCATTACTTTGGCTATTCTGGGTCTTTTACTCATCCAAATGAATTTTAGAGTATTTGCTTTGTTTTGTTTTTATAGTTCTATGAAGAATATCATTGATATTTTAATAAAGATTGCATTGAATCTGTATATTGCTTTTGATAGTATGGTCATTTTAGCAACATTAATTCTGCCTATCCATGAACATGGGAGGTTTTTCCATCTTTTGAGGTCTTCAATTTCTTTCTTCATTGTTCTATAATTTTCATTGTAGAGGTCTTTCATCTCCTTGACTAGATTTATTTCTAGGTTGTTTTTTTAGGCTTACAGGGCTGTGGATATAATTGTTTTCCTGATTTCTTTCTCAGCAGATTCGTTGTTGGTATATAGGAAAGCTACTGATCTTTGCATGGTGATTTTGTGGCCTGCTACTTTTCTGAATTTGTTATTAGCTCTAGAAGTCTTTTATTGAAGGTCTTTGGATTTTGTAGATATAGGATTATATCATCTTTCAACAATGATAACTTGACTTCTTTCTATTTTATCCCTTATATTTCCTTCTCTTGACTAATTGTTTTGGCTAGAATTTATAGCACTATATTAAATATGAGTTGTTGGTTTTTTTCCTTTCATAAATTATTTCTTGAAAATGTTGTTTTGGACATTTTCTAAACCACCTTAACCTGTTTTAAAACACTATAAAATACGTGAATGTATAATGTATGTCATGTTACAAAAATGTGTATTGCTTTTACAAAGACATTCTTTTTAATTTATTCATGTAAAGCAGTTTTTCTTCTTTAATTCTCTTTCCTCTTTCTTTGTCATTATTTTCTTTACTATTTTTAATGTCAAGAGTCTGGTGATATAGAAATCCTCTTTTGTACGTAAGTTGCTCTAAAAGTCATCATAAATTGATTGATGATATTAATCTGGTTTCTGGCACATCAAGTAAATTGACCCAGGCTCAGTTTATCCTGTATCAAAATGTGACCATTAACTTCTAGATGATGCCTGGAGAAATTTATCATGTGTTATAACTGTGAGTCTTATTTCTTGAAATTTTCAAAAGCTGGTTGAATAGATAACTTGTGGCACATTGAGGAACAAAAAGGAACATCAAAGCAGTGTAATGCAGTCCAGGGGTTTCATGATATGAAGCAATACATAATGTTACCATAGTCTATGCGTTTCAAATCATGCATTTTGAAAAAATACCTAGCTTCTACATGAGAGTCACCTGATTCAGAAATTGGGAAAGTAGTTAAGAATTCATCATGTCCTTTTATAAAGTTTAATCTCTACCTTAGTGGGCTCTGAAATATGTTATTGTATTTGAATTTACTTTAAAAATCTTTAGAAATAAGGCTTTCCTAAAAATATAATCTTCAAAATCAACATTCCTCAGTATCTAATTCCCTGAATTCAGGTAGATGTCTTGTTAATTCTTTCAGGTCACAAAATATTTTTAAAATATATATAAATAGTAGCTTATACCAGCTAATCATTTTGTCAATGATAGAAGTGATGTGGTAAATTAAAATCCACAGACTTTATTTTGAACTAATATTTTCAACCCACTAAATCTTTTAGCAAAATTAGTAAAGAAAAATAGAATGGCTTATCATTTTCAACTCCCTGTTTTCCGGCCGGCTGCTGAGGGTGACAAAACAGATATGAAAT
Organism: Aplodontia rufa; assembly: GCA_004027875.1. Taxonomy (NCBI): domain Eukaryota; kingdom Metazoa; phylum Chordata; class Mammalia; order Rodentia; family Aplodontiidae; genus Aplodontia; species Aplodontia rufa. The sequence continues at coordinate 29,197 of PVKS010019101.1, forward strand.
ATCTAAGTTCAGAAAGAAAGGGAATAACCAGAGACATGGATCGTTCTGAGCAGATGATCGCCTCTTGTCTTCCTTGAATGCAGATGAATCAACTGACCGTGTGGGGCTTGGCCTCCATTGGTGGATATTATTCTCAGATAGTGCCTGATGGAAGAATCTGACAGCGAATTAAAACTTTGGAAAATAGACAAAGGACATAGTGTTTTTCAGGTTTTATTTTTACGTTGGCAAAGTTTCTCTTTGTTTGTGTTTTCAATCATTTTATATATTTGAATGAATATCTAGACCATTCAGCAGAGGTTGGAGAGAAACTCACTGTTGCCAAAGAGAACAAGACAGTTTTGTTGGGTTTTTTTGTTGGTTTTTTCCAAGCATAGCAGACAGGTTTTATTTTAAGAAAATAACAGAAAGCAAAGCGTAGAGAAAAGAGCAGACTTCCCTCAGAACTAGAGAAGGGACAGAGCCACACAGCGGGAGGGACTTGCCCTTTCTATAGTTTCATAACCGTTACTTTCCCTCCCCAAGTGTAGAAGCAGGGGTGCAGGAGCTCTGGCTAGATTCAGTCTTTGGCCTGTGCCCTCATTATCAGCATCTTTATCAGCAGAGGGAATGCAGTGCCTTTGTGGACCCTCCTTACCAACGTGGGGATGTCAAATTGAAATGCAAACTAGACAGTTTTTTTAAACTAAGAAGTTGAGTTATTGTACAATCATAAACGCATATAAAGTAACAATATGATATGCATATATTCTTAAACCAGAGTTACCCTCTAGATCCCTCTCTATTCTCCCTCCCTCTCCCCTTTCCCACAGGCCCAATTCCCCCTTCCTCCTCCCCAGTACATATCTATGATTGTCCTAGATTATGTATTCCTATGCCTTCACTGGGTCTAATGCATGAGATTGCCTGCCTTTCACACAGGCCTGGGTTTAGCTGCAGCCTCCACAAATGAGCGAAAACATTCGACCCTTGACTCTCTGGGTTTGGCTAACTTTGCTCAGCATGAGTTCTTCCATCACCATCCATTTACCTTCAAAGGCTGCAATATCATTGTTTCTAATTGCTGAATAGAAGTCCATCATGTGTGTATGTATGTGTGTGTGTAAGTGTGTGTGTGTGTGTATACATATATATATATGTATACACACAGTCAATATATATATATATACACATATATACATATATATATGTATACACACAGTCAATATATATATATATATATATATATATATATATATATTGACTGGTATATATATACCAGTTTAAATAGAACAAGACAGTTTTTAAACAAATGCTGAATTCTGAGGCTTAGGACACCCAAACATGAGGATCTTGTTAAAATGCAGATACTAAATAAGAAATATGGGGTGGCTTCTGAGAGTGTGCATCTCTAACAGGCTCCCTGATGGTGCTAATGCTTCTGGTCCTTGGACCACTATTAACGTGGAAAGGTTGGCTATAGGATGTTAGAGTGAACTTTTCAGATGGACTAAATTCTATAAGTTAGAAACAAATGACTGGGTGTATGTGAAATCATTCAAAAATCAATTGAGATCCTTTTATTGGAGTCCAAAAGTAATATTAATTCTTACTAGGATAGTAGAAACTCCATAATATACTAAAGCACTAACAAAATATCTAGACATCTAAAAAATAATTCTTGTGAATGAATAAAATAAATATCTATTCTTTAAAATGGCTTACTCCTGGTTCACCAGGTAAAAACCATCATAAGGAGATGATATTGAGAGGGAAGATGGGTATGAAAAAAAGAAGAGGTAAGTTTTCTTTTTTTGACAGGTCCATAACAAGGTTTCTGTAATGTCCACTGTTGTATAAAAAGTTTAGCAAATGAACTATGGATTTCCATAAATGATTTAAGCCACTGAAGAGCCCTGAGACAGCTAAGTGAGAATGTGAGAGGGGGAGTCTGGAACCTGGCCCATCCACCAACACTGCTTCCATTCTCGGAGAAGCATTTGCTGTACTTCTGAGAAAGCTGATTATCATCCTACACCACTTGAGATGTCATGAAGTTTGGCTAAAAGTGGAACCACTAAGTGATCATGGCCACTTTTGAGCCTTTCACTCACCCTTTACTGTTGTGACAGTGAACTATGGGATGGGGAAAGCATGGCTCTGTCTTTTAGTTTTCCTTGTTTTATGATCACTATTGAGGAAAGTTGAAGCAGATAGAAAGCATTTTCATTATTATGCTTCAAAAAGCCCTTCCCATAAATCATTTTGTGTATTGCATGAAGGTATAACATAGTTTTAATGTTCAAATCCAATTTCAGACTTCATTTATTTATCAGTTACTGTATAATTCACCATACAAATTATAATTTCTTACTTTTAATATAAGTCTGCAACTTGGCCATACTCTGTCTGGGGATTAAACCCAGGGGTGCTTAACCTCCAAGCTATATCCCCAGCCCTTTTTATTTTGAGACAGAGTAATGGCTAAGTTGCTTAAATTAAATTACTAAATTACCAAGGCTGGCTTTGAATTCATAATCCTCCTGCCTCAGCCTCCTAAACTACTGGGATTACAGACCTGGGATTACAGCCGTGTACCACTGTACCCAGATAGATGTTTAATCTTATTTTGGCTTGTTATATCATATCTGACAAGACACATAACTTCTCAGGCCTTCAGTCTTCTCATTGAAATTTAGTATGTATGCTATGAAATCACTGTATACTTACATAAATAGTATTAGAGAAGTATAAGAAAACTATACTTGACTCAAGATTTGTGCCTAGATGTTTCCCCATATGTCAAGCGTGCATTCATGAAAGTAAGACCAATCCCAGGAAAGATTAGATAGTTCAATGTCCCTGTGAACTTAGGAGAAATTCATCATCTGTTCAACACAATGTACATTAGGTATGTATTACCTTCTAGACTTTAAGAAGCCTCAAATTTTATGTGATAAATTGTGATATATGTGACTTAAATTGGGGGTGGGCAGAATTTCAAAAGTGATCCTGTTGCCAACATTATTCTTCTGGGTGAATGCTAGTAAGGATAAGCAAGAGGAGGGTGTGTGCATGATCTCACTTATGTGAGTGGTCTAAAGAAGTTGAAGGCATAGAAGCAGAGAGTAAGCAGTGGTCCTCAGGAACCGGGAATATGTTGGTCAAAGGATACAAAGGTTCAGTTAGGAAGAATACGTTCAGAAGAATATTGTACAATATGATGTCTACTTTAGTAATATGTATTGTATACTTGAAAAATCACCAAGAAAAGAAGTTTAAAGTATTCTCATCACAAAAGAATGATAAATATGCAAGTTTACACATGTTAACCAGTTTGATTTAGCCATCACACAGTGTGTACAAATTTTAAGGCATCATGTTATATTCCATACACACACACGTGCATGCACACACACACGCTCTTACTTGCCATTTATTTTTACAATAAATTTTAGAAAAAAAGGGAGAGCTATGAAAATGAAGACTAGTTTTTACTTTATATTGTATATTCTGGGGTCCACAGAAAGATTTTCCTGCCACAGACTTCCAGCTAGATTGATGTGAAATTTGTGGGTCATTTACTTGCCTAGTTGATTCAACTGGTTTCTGTACAACTACTAGTAATTCAAACTCGGTTTCATTTCCAAAACAACTATTTAGATGCTATTAAAGGATATTTTTATTATTTTAAAGTTTTAATTTATACATGACAGAGATAAAAAGGACTAATAAAAATTATTTGAAGAAGCAATTCCAAATATGGTTATTACAGTTCAAAAGAGAAAGATATTTGTCATCCCTCAAGAGTCACCAGACCACAAAATATCAACATTAAAGCTGAATGCAAGCCCTGGGGCAAATGATGCAGATAAGAGGCACCCTACTCTAGATTCTGGTGTTTGTCAGAGATAAGGAATGAAGCTGAGCTTTGTCATGGATGGGTCTTGGAATAAAGTAAAACAAGAGTTATGCAAAGTGTAAAACCATAGTTTAAAAGCTCATTCCTGTTAAGATCTCCATAGATATTTAAAATCATAAGAAATATGTGACTTGCTTTTCAATACGTAATTCTGATTAGCTACAAATTGCCATCCGAAAAAGAGAATGTTAGAGCATCACTCATTTAAACTAAAGATTGAGCAATGATTCTTGAGTTCAAATTATGACTCTTCTAAGCTGGGGATGGTGGCACACCCCTATAGTCCCAGCTACTCAGGAGGCTGAAGCAGGAGGATCTCTTGAGCATACACCCATTCAAGAACAGTCTGGCAACATAATAAAACCCCCTCTCAAACAAACAAGCAAGCAAATCATAGCTCTTCCATTTGTAATT
>PVKS010019102.1:0-38951 GCA_004027875.1 Aplodontia rufa
AGATAAGATGTAATGCTTTATAATCTAATATCTTTTTTTTAGAGTTATAAAGGGAAAGGGAAGGGAGGGATAAGGGAGGGTAATTGGGGGGGGCACTCCTGGAGATATTTGCAATATCCAGAATATTTACACATTTTATACACATTTTATATTATTTTGTTAAAATCGTGTAAGGTTGTTTAAAAATAAAAAAAAAAAAGATTCTTAACACAGAAAGAGAAGAAAAAGATTGCAGCGAAAAGGGGGAAAAAACATGGGGTGAAGAGGAAGCAGACACCGTGGAAGGAGGAGATGGAAAAGCAGGGGGTGAAATGAAGTCTGAGGAGGTGGAGATTTAGGAGATGGGTAAGAGAGTCAACTACCAGTGAAGACAAAATGTTGGAACTATGTTCACAGGAATATCCAAACAAATCTTCCTGCTTCCAAAACTGGAAATGAGTTATGGTCTTCCTCATGCCCACACTCAGCCTGTACTTCTAGGGTTATAAATATTTTCTGTAAAAGAGCCTAATAGTAAATATCCTCTGCTTTTACAACTTCTCAACTCTGCTGTTGTGGTATGCAGTCAAATATATATGCATATAGGCATGGCTGTGTTCCAATAAAACTTTATCAACACAGACAGGCAGGAAGCCTGATTTGGCCATCCAAATCATCCACAGTGTTCCTATCTTACTATTTTGTACTGCTTCCTCTAACACTTCCCACCAACCATTGTCCCATAAGTGAGGCACCATTATCTTCTCTACTCCATGTTCCACCATTTTTAGAATTATACATTTCATCAAAATTTAACTCCCTATTTCCTCTCCCTTTAAAGATAGGCTTTCTGTACTCTTCAGGTAGCAACTAGCTACCATAATAAAATGTCCCTGCCCAGAAACTCATGAGAACAAGAGAACTACAATCTAGAGGGTACTGCAAGTTCCCCCATTACCTCCAGCGAACTATGCTCCATGTGTGTCCAACAATATATTACTCAGTCACTCAAGAACTGAGTACAAATTAAGTAATTCAATCTACAAATAAAAGTAAATTTTAAGAAACAATTCTTGACCTCCAGTGACTCAGTCATATATGGAGAGTGATTACTTACATGGACATTGCTCTCCTCTATCCATCCCTCATCAAGTCATTACAAGCCATCAGTAATGTCGACAGTGCAGAAATCAATTTGGGATAGAGAGGACAGAGCTAGGAAAGACTAATAGCAAATACATTTGAGGACAAAAGACTTGATGAGCTACTGGTATTTTTCCACAAAGGCGTTTCTTACCTGGTAAACTAGGACATGTTGGGTACAGAGATGAAAAGAAAATCTACTTAATAGCCAAAGACTATCTTTACTCCATTTTTTCACTAAATTTTTCATTTTGCAGAAAAATTCCAGATACACATGGTTCATGACTGCCAATCTTTAATATCAAAGTATATTGAAATTTTATTAAAACAAAGAAGATTAACAAGTCTGATATGGTCATGGCAGATAATCATATATTAGGTCAATTTCTTCACTGGGACCAACTAGAAAAACTGAATAAAAAAGGCAGCAGATGACAATTATGACACTGGGGATAGCCATGGAAGTATGCACCTTAATGTCACTTCAGAAGTGGTCTGCAAAGAGGGAGTTAGCTAACAACTTCCAAATGCCACGCTTGGGAGCCGATTGAAGCACACAGAGGCCATACATGCCCCCAAACTGTGGCCAATGTGGAGCTCTCAATGAGCATGCTCCTCACTGTTCCTCCTCAGCCCAGCAGAGCCTATCTCAGAGCTACTGAGGTCTGAGACTCTTTGAACCCACCCTCTTCTTATCTCCTCTGCTTTCATAAGCATCAGATCTATGTCATCTCTCTCTATGCCTTCCCCGTAACTTTCATCAGCAGTTCACCAATGTGTTTCTTATACTTCAAATTCTGTCTTGGAGTCAGCTTTGCAGAAGATTGAAACTCACACAGATTAGACTGAGAGTAGTCAAAGAAAACACAGTAAAACTTCACAGTTAAATGAGGTTATGGGATTGGACGATTCACTACCTGTCTGGAAGAAGACCCCTTCCTAGGTGGCATGTGAGCCCCTGGCACAGGACAGTAGTAGTCCAATTACTGAAGAATTCACCAGTGGTAAACTGTGGAAAAGTCCCAGTGGTGATTTCCACCCTTAGAATATGATGATTTGGAATTTAACAGTTTCTCTCTGGGTATAGGACCTTAAAAACATGTATAGACATGCATTCCAAATGAAGTATAATAGCAAAAAAATTAGAAACTCAAATATCACCAGCAGTAAAATACAAAAATCAATTCTAATAAATTCATAAATGAAATATGACAGAACCAAAAAGGACAAAAAGACTTTTTCTAAAATAAGCAACATAATTGAATCTCACAAATTTTGATTTTTTAATAAACAGTTCAATTCTAGCACCAAAAAAAGAACCAGAAACAAAAAAGTGTGCATGTATTTTTATGTGTAAATTTTACATTTATATAAACATCAAAAACAGGCAAAAGTCATGGAGTTCCAAATTATGCTAATGTTTGCATTTGGCAGATGGGGGTTTCTGTAAGGAAGGGGTAATTTGGGAGTAATGATGATGTTCAATTCTTTTCTTTTTTATTCTGGGTATATGTTACATGTTATCACTGCGAAATTCATCACGCTATGTACTTCCAAGTTGTATATGGATTCTGTAAGTCAAATAATAATGTAATTTTAAAACCAAAAAAAAAAATAAAATTCAGCATATATAGTCTGTTAATCAATAAATAATTACCTTTTAGTTGTCCTTTAAAAATACTGGTCATGTCTGAGAGCCTGATTTGAAGGCTTTGCCCCAAATTCACATTACAAACCCCCCAAAATGGGGGTTGCACTACTTTCTTAGTAGTGCAACCACATTTCTCAAGAGGCTAAGAAATGGTATTTTAATCAAATACTCAGAAATGTATACCACAGCTTCTATAGACGTAGGGAAGTGCTGCTCATCGTGTGAAGTTTCAGAACATTTTCCCAAACAAAATGGCTGCAGCTTTCTGCTAGCGGAGAAGTTTTTCCTGAATGGAAAGGCAGATACTGGGTTTAACAAAACTTTTCAACATAAGCTGCACATACTAATGTGTATTTTATCTTTTCCTTGTGTTTACAGCATGAGATAAGCTGTAGACCAATTTTATGTAGCTATTGTATATGCAAATAGAGGTTGTTTTTACATGTTTTCAGTTTTATAGGAGACAGGCAAGAGAATCTCAAATGATGCAGTTTTCACTGTCTTTAGAGAATTTACTTTTCTGTTTGCGTCATTCTGCTTTCTGTGGGCATCTTCTCTTGACAACTGATGAAAAGTATTTAAACAGTAAAGATTTTAGAATTCAGTACAATTTTACAGGTAATATCATTATTTTAAAAGTGAAAATATTTCTTTTGGCTTTTAAACATGAGTTGAAATGGTCACTTCAACCTCCTCCTATGGATAAAGTCTCAGGCTCCCCAGACAGACAGATGTGAAAATGTTCCTGTGATAATGGAGGTGAGGTCCAGGATGGACCCTTTATCTGCCATCATAGGATGGGGATGGTAAGTTCCTTTATTGGCTGGTGCCATGACCACAAAAGGAGTTAAAAGGGTTCTGACATGAGCAGACTGCAGATCCTAGAGCAGGAGCTTTGTTTCTAGCAAGATGGACAGATTTGGAAGGATCCATAGGGGAGCATGCTATTGATCCAATGATCCTCCAGCAGGGACAAACTCTACCTTGGCCAGTGACTCAATGAAGGAGCCAACTGCCATTAGGCAGAAGCTCAAGTAAGCAGGTGGCTTTTGTCAATTGATGATCTACAAATGGACAAAGCAGAGTGTGGGTGTGGAGGAGAAGGCAGCAGGTACACAATAGGTGGACATCAGGGCAGGCAGTCGAACAGATGCTGTATAGCAGCAGGATGCATGAGACCAGAGCTTAGCAGAACTCCTGACCTGAGATGAATGGGAAGTAGTACCCCAAATCAAGAGGAAATGAGGTTCTGAACAAGACTCATTTACGGAGATTGAGTAAAATCTATTCACTAGAGCTGTATAAAAGGACGGACCAGACCACTGTTAATTCTTATTATGTACTCCTAATGGCTAACTTTCATTCAGAAGTTATTATGGCCAATCGCCATCTTAACTTTTCACACATTTAATCTTTCAACCCTATGAGGAAGGTGGTAGTATTGACCCCATTTTACGGATATGGAAGCTAAAAAATAGAATTTCAGTGACTTGACCAAGGTTGCACATTAATCAGTAGCAGTGCCAATCTTTGGACACAGCTTCAGGAGCCCACACTAATAGTTTAGTTAAGCCTAATGCCCTGCTTCCTTTATAGGGAGGACAAAAACCTAGAGAAAGTCATAAAAGAGCAAGAATTGGTCCATTCAGTGCCTGTTCAGAACATTGTTCATAGACCACAATGAAACATGTAGAAAAAGTAGTCAAACAGTAGTGGCAATTTTTTTTTATAATTGTTTCCAGTTATTTCCCAGACTGTCCTCCCGACATGGAGCTCTATCAACACAGCCATGGCAGGAGAAGGAAGTTTAGGGCCAGAGACTTTTCATTACACAGCATGACGGTGGTGATGTATGGCCAACCTCCCCTCTAAGCTGTGACTCTCCATGGTGCTCAGATACAAGCAGCCACTGCATCCCTGTCCCCTAGTCTGTCAATTCCACGATGGCAGAATTCTATTTAATGATCTTATAAATCATCCTCGGAAACTCTGAGTATCAATTTGTGCCCCCAGGCATCTGGAAGATTTAATATTTCCAAAGGCATCTACTTGAAAATATATCCATGCTAATTCATAAAAAATAAAACAAAAATAGAAGAAAAATAAGCAGCAGTTTAACCCTTCCCTGCAAGAAATATTTCAGGGTATTTAATTTACTTTAAAATAATGCTTTTTTACATAAGCACAGGGATAGCAATGCTCACCTGTAGTCTTAGGGACTTAGGAGGCTGAGGCAGGAAGATCTCAAGTTCAAGGCCATTCTGGGCAACTTAGTGAGATCCTGTCTCAAAATAAAAAATAAAAGGGCTGAGGTATAGCCCAGAGGTAGAATGCCCCTGGGTTTCATCCCCAGTTTTAAAAAAAGAAAAAGAAAGAAGGAGGAGGGGAAAGCTTTATATAAATACTTCATGCTAATATAGATAAATTAAACATTTGAAAATATTACCAAAGATGATTAAATAAATGCTTTATTGTTCAGCTTCCAGAATGTTGTCCTAGTCATTTCACTTTTAATACAAATAGAAATATATTTATCACATTGTACAGTATATTGTATAACTGACTTCCTCATTTAATGATAATATTAATATCATCCCTTGTTCTGTATAGAATTTTATTTTTAATGATTACATATTTTCATTTTGTTTTATAGATGTCTATAATTTATTAATCACTGTTGGGTATCTAGGTTTTTCTCTAACACTCCTATTTATTTAAATAATTCTTCATTTCATACCATGGTGAGAAAACTTTTCAAGAACACCTCAGATCTCAGAATTATATAAATACTTGTGGTCATTTTCCTCCAACATTTTTATTTTTTGAATATTACAAAAACTCAGCATACATTGGAGTTTGTTCTATAAAATGAGGGGTTCTGATTAAATTTCTGTAGATGTTGATACAATTATAATACATAAAAATATGGAAATGAGCCTGGCATGATGGCACACACATGTAATCCAAGTGGCTTGGGAGGTTGAGGCAGGAGGATTGCAAATTTGAGGCCAGCCTCAGCAAGTTCACAAGACCCTAAGCAAATTAGCAAGACCTTGTATCAAAATACAAAATGTAAAGGATGGAGGATGCTGCTCAGTGGTTAAGTGCCTCTGGGTTCAATCCCTGGTACAGGGGGAAAAAACATGGAAATTTGTTCTCAGGTGTTGCTGTCCGAGCTGGACTATCTGAGACTAACAAACACATCCCTCCCTTCTCCAGAGGTGAGCATTGGCTTCGAGTTTTTCCATTTTCTTTCCTGTGCCAGAGTGACTTCAGGGACACCGCACCTTCCCACTCACTTATTCTAATTCTGAACTGGCCATCTCCATAGCTTCATGTATTTCTCCAGAGGGTGTGAAAGATATTTTTAATAATGAGTATACTGATCAAAACAGAAAATAAATGTCCTGACTGTGACTCCTAATGATAGAACTAATTTCCAAACTATATAATTTGACTATGGAGGTTTTTTAAAGTAGCAGCTGAAAAACCAGACACGTTATATGCAAATTCAATGCCTTTACAAGATTCTACACACATTTTCTTTCTCTTATTTCTTTCCCAAAGCTATTTTTTGAGGTCCTACAATGCCTCCATGATTGAACATTAATAACTTTATCCATTATTCCATGGCTACCTTTAAGATTTTAGTCAGCGACATCACTAATCTCCCAGTTTGAGATGTTTTTCCCCTTGGAAGCATCTGTTCATTACAGTAGTTAACAACCACTCAGTTAGCAAAGAGCCTTAAGACAAGGTAGGGGACAAGTTAATGGTGTAACAAATCAGTCGTTAAGCTAAATGGTCAGTTTGCACACTACAGTATTATTGCTGTACTGAACCCAACTGGAAGATTTACAGCAGTTACGTTTTATTCCAGGTACAAGATGCACAAATGAAATATAGAGAGGTGCAGTTTTGTTTTATGCTGCTTTCATTAAGAACCCAATTGCACGGCAAAATCAGTTAGTATATATCTCGTTCCATGTGACAGCCAATTTTCCACTGAGATTGGAAAGTCTTAGAGCTTTTTAATCCTTGATCTCACTCTAGGACTATAGGCATGGGAGTTCTAACATGTTTTTAAATTGTTTAAAGTAAAACATCGGTGGCAACAAGCACTTACCCCTCGCTCCTGAACGATGGCCCTCTGGATGGATGATGGCCCTGACTCTAGATTTCCTCCAATGACGAAGACTGCCTAGGACATACCTGGTGGATCAACACACTAAGGCTTGTTTTTAAACCCCAGCAAACTTTTCCCAGAGAAAATATGCAGTGTTATAAACATAGTTATCAACAAAATTATATGTGACATGAGCAATTTGACCACTTTAGTGACCAAAGTTGATCATATCACATCAATAATATTTTTTTTATAATTTTCTCCATTCTCAGCATTTTCAAACTTTGACCTAGGGACATAGCAGGTAACAATTCTCACGAGGTTTACATTCTTGTGGAGAAGGTAGATTTCATAAACAAATGAATATATGAAGGAAGGTAGTGTTGCACATAGTATTGCTATAAAGAAAATAGAATTTGCTTGTTATGGTTTGGATCTAGAAATGTCCCCATGCAAAGTCAAAAGCATGATACCCAAGGTAACAGAGGTGGCGTTTTTAGGCAATGATGAGAGCTGTAGCCTCATCAGTGGACTAATTCATTCATGAATTTATAATTTGAATGGACTCCTGGGTGTTAACTCTAGGTACGTAGGTGTGGCTAGCAGAAGCGGGTCACTTGGGTGTGTCCTAGGACTGTGTCTTGTGCCTGGCTCCTCTCCCCCATCTCTTTCTCCCTTTTTCTCCCTCCCTCCCTCACACACATACACACACATCTGACTGCCCTGAGTTGAGCAGCCCTCTTCCACCCGGCTCTTCTGCCATGATGTTCTACCTAACTCCAGACCCAGAACAATGGAGTCAGCTGATCATGGACTGAGAACTCTAAAACCATGTGCCAAAATAAAGTATTCTTCTTCTAAGTTGCTCTTATTATCAGGTGTTTTGGTCATAAAAAGCTGACTAACACAATTCTCAGTAAGAATGGTTGGCTAGGCTTGGTAGCACAGACCAAGAGGCTGAGGCCATGTTTGAGGCCACCCTCAGCAAGGTGGCAAGGCTCTAAGCAACACTGCAAGACCCTGTCTCCAAATAAAATACAAAAATGGAGGATGCTAGGGTTGTGGCTCAGTGGGTTAAGTGCTCCTAGATTCAATCCCTGGTACAAAAAAAAAAAAAAAGGAGAGGGTGGAGGAGAAGAAGAAAAGAAGAATGGTTGGCTTGAAGACAACTGCTAGCGTAAGGAGTGGAAATTTTGTTATTTGGAGGATAGCAAAAAATCAAAGACCCCATAAGTGAAAAGGGAAGGAAATTAAGCAATTCACTGAACACAGACACCCTTTCATATCCTTTCAAAGTTCTGTCTGCTGCTTGTAGTTTCTCTTAGGTAAACCTTGCTGTTAAGAACAGACGAGCTATAGCAAAAGATTAAAGCTTAGAGTTAAAGGGTAGTGTTCACTTAATATACTTGCTCATTCTTCAGCACTATGTACAAAATTCCTTTTATAATAGTAACAACAATGATGAGAAATGTCAGAGTAGCTGGGGTTTAGAAATAATTGCCTAGTTCGGATCTATAAAAAGCTATTAAATCAATTCTACAGAGGATACCGCATTTTGTTTTCCTATAAGGGCAGGAGGGTAGAAATTCTCTAGCTTATAGACTTCTGTTGAATCTCAGCTTACTATCATTTAATATATTTATGTCCTACAATTGAAAAACCACAAATTGACTCTTAATTTCTTTAGTGGAACTAAAATACCACATGATAAATTGTTTGACCTTTTGTATAAGGGTATGCAAGTGTGTATGTGTGTGTGTGTGTGTGCACGCGCACGCACACACGCACGTGTATGGTCAACCAACCACCAGACTGGTTACTTAAAAATCAGCAACAAAGAAAATATTTGCAAAAAGCCCATGCTCAAAAGTACACATAATACTTGTACCATTTTAAGGATGATTTTTTTTTGGTATATTTTCATGTTAGAGTTGGCAAAGTAACCCTTGCTTTAATAATATAAAGTCTTTGTGTAAGACTTGTGAGATCGGGGCTGGAGCGGTGGTGCAGCAGTTTCGGCGCTTGCCTGGCAAGCACGAAGACCTGGGTTCAAATCCCAGCACCACTTACACAACTAAGTGTTGGAGCAATTAAGACCATGTGAAAAACTAAATAAAGTTGTTTCTCTTTAAAAAAAAAAAAAAAAAGACTTGTGAGATCATATACAGCACCGATTATGTGTTATACTTGCAAAATCATAAATGACAGAGTTTAAGATCTTTTTATTTCTTATTCCAGTGGTACTTTTCCCAAGTACTTTGTTCCTATATTAATTAATTCAGCTATAAAAACAGACACAGCAAGCAAAACCCATCTTCTTTGACCTCATGGAACTCACTGTAATTTAAATGAAAACTCCTAGCCATAATTCTCTGGCCCTGGCAAGGAACAGAGGTGTATCAGCTGAGGTCCCAGCAGGATGCAGGTGGCATACTCTAAAAGCTGATTCCACAGCATATAATGAATGGGACACTTTACAAAGATGGGATCAGATTAAGGGAGACTGACAGCAGAAACGGAGTCACACAACACCCGGCTCTAGCAATAGCAAGAACAAAGACCACTTAAAAAGACAAAGGGATTATATCAGGTTCCAATGCCACAAATTTAGTGGCCTAAAACATCAGAAAGACTCTTTCTTATAATTCTAGAGGACAAAAATCCAAAGAGAATCTTTTAGGGGTAAAACAAAAATGTCAGTAGGACTGCTCTTCCTCCGGAGCACCAGGGGAAAATCCTAGGGGACAGTCTGCTTCCTGGCCATTTCCAGCATCCAGAACTGTATTCCTAGCATATCTAGGCTCATGGTTCCTTTTTGCCTCTTCCAAGCCAGCTATGTAGCATCTCTCTAACTTTGCTTCCCTCACATGACTTATATTTCATCTGTATATCATCAAATGCCCTGTTATTTCCATCTTTTAAGGAAAGGGAAGTTGTAATTACATTTAGGGGCCACTTCAATAATCCAGGATAAACTCTGCATCTCAAGATCTATAGTCATATCCACAAAGATACTTTGAAAATACAAGGTGATATTCATGGTGTCAGGGATTCAGACGTGGTTATAATTGGGAGCCATTATTCAGCCCACCACATGGAGGGAGCCCAGGAAGACCAGGTCCAGTAGGAAAAAGCTGCTGAACAGGAAATGTGGTCTGCAGCAGAACATAGTCACTACTGAAAGATGGCCAGAGAAGTAGAGTGACTGGGAAACAGGTATTCAACTTCTCTCATCCCACCCTTCCATTTCTGTTGCTGTCTACCACTGTTAGAGTAGATAGACAGACACAAGCAGGGGAGGCTAGGACCCCCATGGCTTTTTTATTTTTTGGTTTTTCTTGTTGTTGTTGTTATTCGACATAGTCTTACATATTGCAGGGAATCGTTGCTACACATTCATTCATACATGGATATTGACAAAGTCAGTTAAGACTGATCCTAGTCCAGGATCTCCCCCACTTCATCCATTCCCTGATCTCATGTCTCCTCTGTAATACCCCTATGCTATAGATAGAAATGAGTGTACACAGTATAATAAGTTTTGAAATTTCTGAGTTTATCTGCTTGCCTGTGGATATTTTGGCTGCTCATGGGGGTCAAGTGTCCCCAGCCGTATTGATAACCCCCGTTTCCCTCCTTTCCCTACCTCCCTCCCTTCTCTCCTACCTTCATAGTTATGGTTCCCATAGTTTATGTGAAATTTCAACTTTGGCGGGTTTATTAATTAAACTTGGCTAACTTTCATCCTATGTTAGGTTTTAGTGTAGCTTCCACATATGAGAGAAAACATTCAACTCTTAAGTCTCTATTTTGGGGATATTTCACTCAGCATGATTTTTTTTCCATTTCCATCCATTTAGGTGCAAAAGCCATGATATCATTCTCGCTGAGATATATCTATCACAGTTATTGAATCCATTCATCCAGCAAGGGGTATCTCAGTTGGTTCCAGAGTTTAGCTATTGTAAATTGAGCTACTATAAACATTGATGTATCTGTGTCTCTGTAGTATGCTGATTCTAGCTCTTTTGAGAAAATACCCAGGAATGGGATAACTTGGTCATAAGGTGATTCCAACCCTAATTTTTGAGGAGTTTCCACACTACTTTCCAGAGTGGCTGTACAAGTTTACAGTCCCACCAATAGTGTTTCAGTGATCCTTTCTTCCCACAACCTTTCCAGCATCTATGGACTCACTCAATCTTGAGTGACAAAAGATCACTCCATCTCAGGTGACAAGGAACCTTAAAAGTAAACATCCTTCTTCATGGCAGATGCTACCTTCTTAAAACTAAGAAGAAACAGGTGAATCTAGACTAAAGAACTTTCCAACCTTGGAGCATGGGCACTGAGACACTAAGCCATGGCAGGAAACTCCCACAACCATGCCAAATATATTACGCATGGGGAGGGAGGTTTCCAGACCAAATATAAAAATCCACCAAATGGAAAACCCTAGGTCCCTTCCTGTCTTATGATGACCCTGCTCCATGTTCTCCCTGGACAATCATTCATTTCAGTAAATAAGCCCTTTATGCTCTTTTCTATGTCTCTTGACAAAAATCTTTGTTTTCTTTCAAGAAGATAAGAAGCAAGGAAAATAATTACCTGATAACAGCACCAGCCAAATCCAATTGAAAACGAGAGGGAAAGGAAGGCCCGAAAATGCAGTCCATATACGAAAGCCTTCTCTGGCATGGGGAGAGAAGAGAAGGCAAAGAGGGGATCTCAAGAATCAAATGGGAAATATTCATGAAGATAGGTATCGGGAGGAAATTGACAATGGTTTTGAGAACATGTGTGACAATGAGGACTTCAGCAAGGGACTAGGGAGGCATGGATCAGATTCCCAGGGCTAAAAAGAGTCCAAACAAAGAAGACCGACATCAGACCTGTGATGCTCAATTCTGATCCTAAATGATCATCTTCAAGACTAGAAACTAGCCTCGAGCTGAGGACTCATCCAAAAGTTGTAGGATCTTAGCTGGGTTTTTCAATTAGTGCTTTGTAGTTTACAGAGCGCTCTGAGTTGAATGTGAGGTGTCCCCCAAACTCTCATGCTTGACAATGCAGTAAGGCTGAGGTGAAATGACTGAGTTAGAGGAGCCTTAACCCAATCAGCATGTTATCCCCTGTTAGGGATTAACTGGTAGCTGAAGACAGAGTGTGGCTGGAGAAGCTGGGTCATTGAGCACATGCCTTTGCGTATATATTTTGTATCTGGCATGGAGTTTCTCTCTGCTTCCTGGAGCCTTGCTTTGACCCACTTTCCTCTACCACATTCTTCCACCATGATGTTCAGCCTCACCTTGAACCCCAAGGAACAGAGCCAGCCAACCATGGACCTTTAGCCCGCAAATAAACTTTTCCTCCTAAAATTGTCCTTATTAGGTCTTTTAGTCACCGCCACAAAAAAGATGATTAACACACAAAGAAAAGAATGTATTAGATTTAATTTGGTGGGAAGAACCTTTAAATTCTTCACACCTTGATTTGGATTGATGTCATAAAAATCAACACAGTATTTAGAGCCACCTCCTTATTTTCTAGAGATATTCAATGTGAAATTGAGGAAGATGTATTTAGGGACAGCAAAACTTTGTTTCATTGACTTTAAGACGTTCCTTGCCTATATCAAGGATTGAATCAATGATATTTCCAGGCTAAGTTCTCTGCAGAGAATTCATTTCCTGCTCTGCTCCCAAAAGCTGTAAAATCCTGAGACTGAGTGACCTTTATGGTATCTGTTTCACCAGACAAAATGTGAATTTACATATTTCAGAAGTTATAGAGACTAATATCTTCTGAGACTAAACATTAATTGATGTTTAGTTGTGAACCAATTACAAATTATTCTTACCCAAATAAACACTTTCCACTTAACCTAAAAGGCATCTCAGTGTGTTTCTTTTAGTACTATTTTTTTTTCATTACAAAACAAATACCAGGTTTATAGAGAAAGGTCGCCAAATTTCTTGAACCCTTGGAAAGATTGCTCAGTGGGCATATTCAAGTGAAGAGAAAGATAAGATGATGACAATTTTGCATGCTAAAAAGGCAGCCACCCTGCTTCTGTCTTTAGAACTCTAGTTGTGAAACAACTTCCTACACACACACACACACACACACACACACACACACACACAAGATGGGGGGGGTTTGCTAATCTGTGCCCTCAATATAGATCTGAAGTTATTCAGAGAAAGACAATTGTTTTCTTTGATACAGTCCTAGGCATGAAATCTGCTATCATGTTGAGCAAATACACTTTGGGGAGAGACAATTTCAGAAATGGTCAATAAGGAAGAGACGTGGGGCACATGCTTAGTATCCTGAAGGCGCCCACACCTCCAGCCATACAACACAAGCTCTCATGAGGCCAAATGCTCGCATACATTGGAGTAAAGGTACCAACCTCTTGAACAAAGCTCAAGAAATGAAAATGCTGTAAAGGAAATTCACATACATAATAAACTAAATATTAGCAATTTGAAGAATAATACATTTCTTCCTCAATGTTCACAGGGAACTGGCTCCAGGGCTCTGTCCCCACTGCCACCCTCACAGATAACAAAATCCTCAGATGATCAAGTTCCCTGTATAAACTGGCATAGGATTTGCATATGACCTATACACATCCTTTGAATACTTTCAGTATCTCTAGGTTACTTCAAATACGTAATACAATGCAAATGCTGTGTAAATTATTGTTGTACTTATTGTATAGGAAACAATGACAAAATAAAAGTCTGTACATATTAAGTACAAATGCATTTTTTTCAAATAATTGGTTGTATTTCTGTATGGGGAACCTGCAGATAGAGCCCCGTGCAATCACTGCAATATGTTACAGAGAGTAGGATTTCCAGAGATTTCCTTACCTCAGGTTCTATGGAGATTTCAGTCTTTACTTAAGCACCCCTGTGCTTTCTGACTTGAGGGGAATTAGCACAGAGGCCCTATCAAGATAGGCAGCAACTGCTACTGATGCATGGACTAAACCTTCAGAGCCATGGCAGCAATGCTGAAAATGCCTCCCATTCACTCCTCTATAGTCACAGATTTGCTTTCTTATGCCCGCTGCAGTTGACGCAGACAGAGGTCAACTAATTGAGCAGTTGGCCTCTTCAGAGGCCCTGAACAGCTTGAGATGTAGGCACTTACAGGATACTAAATTTGTGCCTTGTGTCATTATTGACAATTTCTGAAAATGTCTCTCCCAAAATGCAATTTGTATTCGCCCAACCTGGTGGGAAATTTCATGCCTAGGACCGTATGCAAGAAAACAGTTGTGTCTCTTTCTCTCTGAGTAGCTTCAGATCCATATCGAGGGCATGGATTAGCTTTTGGTGGGTGAGGAATTTATTTCAGAGCCAATACTCCAAAGGCACAAACAGGGTGGCTGCTCTTGTGGCAGATGAAAATTGTATTTTTTCTTTCTCTCGTCATTTAATTATGCCCACTGATCAATTTTCCCAAGGATTCAAGGAATTTGGGGACCTTTCTAGCAATAAAACTCAGAAGTATGAAAGTTTTTTCTGACTTTGCTATTTAAAGCAAACCAGTGGCTCAGTGGTTATGGCACTTGCCCAGCATGTGTGAGTACGCGAGTTCAAACCCCAGCACCACATCCACAACGAAGTCTCGGACCAATGAAAGCCACGTGAAAAACTAAATAAAAGTGATTCTCTCTTTCTCTCTGTCTCTCTCTCTTTAAAAAATAAAAAGCTGGTCTTTATTTTGAGACACACACACACAAAAAAAAAAAAGAACCAAAAGAAACACATTGGAGACAAATTTGGAGTTAAGTGGAAAAACATTAACTTTGGTAAGAATAATTTATTAGAAGTTCATTATTAAATATGGATTGATGGAATTTTTTAAGTTTTCAAATTTCAGAAAATACTTGCTGGTTTTCATAAATTCTTATAGATAAATTATACATTATACCACATATTACAGAATTAAATAATCAGATCATTTCTCTGGAAGGGAATGCTTTAGAAACATATACCCAAGGCAAATGCTACCCATCCTCTTCACCCCAAGCTCCCCCCAAGTAGGATGCCAGGGCACCAACAGGCAGAAGCAAGTGCCTGCACAAGGGACATCTTGAAGGCTTGTGACCCAGGATGGCAGCCTGAGTTCTTTCCCTTCCCTCTGCAGATTCCCATTAGAATAAAGAATACAGTCATCAGCACTAAGAATTAGGCAAGAGTGCCATTCATATGCCAGAAGTTATAAGAAATTCTCATAGAGGACATGTAGATTAAACCAGAGTGCAGCAAAGACTATTAGAAGGAACTGAAGCAAATTATAACTACTCGAAGGAATGGAAAGGCTATCCAAGGAGTAAATGAATCTCCCAACTCAACTTGATTAGGGGACCCCAATCTCAAAACAGGAGAGGAAGCTTCTCAGTTCTTCAAAGACAGTGATACATAGTCACACTAAAGCATCACAAAGCGATGCCAAAATTCACAAAAATTTTACTGAGCTAACTGTTCCTAGCTGCTATCAAACATGAACAAAATGGTAGGCAGAGGAAGCAGGGAACATTACTGTGCCTAATATGGGTGCATTTGCCTGTTGGGAAAGCCAGGTATTTTCAAGAGTGAGGAAAGACCTTCAGCCAGTGAAAACTACGGAGAAATTTTGCCTTTGTGGATCTGACTTCTGCAATCTGATTGTTCTGCCTGATACCAAGGGATTTCACATTTATCCCTAAAACCCAAAAATGTCAACAGGCTTTATCTAAATGTAGGTCAGCTTTCATCATTTTGCTTTATCCTGAGTCTTCAACATAGTGGATTGTCTTAAAAGTTTTTCAGTGACGTCTGTTTCATTTCCCCTGTTCTCTTCTTAAAGTGTTGTTATATGCATATTAGAAGTACAGCTTCCACATCTCTTGCCTTGAATTTCTACATGCTATTTCTGTGAATTTTGTAGAAAATTTTGAGTTTTTTTTAGAGTTATAGTGGGAAGGGGAAGGGAGGGATAAGGGAGGGTAATTGGGGGGGCACTCCTGGGGATAAATGCAATATCCAGAATATATACACATTTTATATTATTTTGTTAAAATCTTGTTGCTCAAAAATAAAATAAAAAAAAGAAATTTGATTTTGGTAGGACAGACTCTTTAATTTGCTGTTGCCTTTTTAAGTAGACAAACATCTGTTCCTATATCACTTTTTAAAATACCACCACCTATTGTTGTAGAAGTACATCCTCTTAAATCTTACTGAGAAAACAAATGTACATTTTGAAAATTGTTTATTTAGAAATTATCATTTATCTAAATTTTATAGGATAGACACCTGTGTTCTAAACTTAAAAAAATTGTATATATAAAATGATTTAGAGAGAGGAGAGAGAGAGGGAAAGAGAGAGAGAATCAATTTTTTAAATTTATTTTCTCATTTGGCCTTTGTTTCTCTGACACTTAGTTGTGTATGTGGTGCTAGAGTTCCAACCCAGGTCCTCATGCATACCAGGCAAGCACTCTAACCATTTAGCTACCACTTCAGCCCCCTAAATATCTGTATTTTTTTCTCTGTTGATTTTCCTCTCTTTGATCATCCTGTCTACATGAAATTAGGAAATGAGATTTACTTTTACTTTCCATAATACATATTTATTATTTTGCTCTTTTATTAAATAATAATGGAAGAAAAACAAAATATTTAACCTCAAAATTTAGAAAGGATACAATAAACTTAAGAGAAGTAGAATGTTAATAAAAATCAATGCTAGACCAAATTAATTGGAAAATAGGAATTCAACAAAATTACTTCATGAAAGAACTGTTACTATGAAACAAATGATAAAACATGTAAAACCTGTAAGATTAACTGAGAAAAAGTGAAAAACCAGAAAGAAGTTATAAGAATTATATTTGATTTCATTTTTTAAAATTCCAGAAAGACAAACACTGCAGGATTTTTCTCATTTGTGGAATCTAAAAAGCTGAGCTCGTAGAAGTAGAGAGTAGAGTAGTGGTTAACAGAGGCTGAGGAGCATAGGGCAGAGACTAGGTGCAAAGTCATGTCTGGATAGGAGGAATAAATTCAGGTGGTCTAGTACACAGAAGGGTGATTATAGTAACAGTATCACCTCCCATAACTCAAAAGAGCTAAAAGAGAGGTTTTGAATGTTCTCATCACAATGATACATGTTTGAGATAATACATAGCCTACATATCCTGAGTTGATCATTACATAATGTGTAAGCATCACCTTATATCCCATAAGAAAATACCATTATTATTAGGTAAGTCTAACAATAACAAAACTAAAATGAACCTTCAAAGTTAAATAAAAAATTTTATATTGCTATCTTTGAAAATAAAGACTCTTCAGATAGTAGGAAGCTCCAAATCTAACAAGGCAAGTAGTAATTCAGAGCAATCCAATATTAACACAAGAAATGCTTTATATTGTCCAAGAAATACAGCCTTCCCCATTTCTGTGTGTCTAATCTGATGATTTTAGTAGTTAATAATCTGATCATTTCTTTAGTATTTCAATTGCTCAAAAACATAAAAATAAAAGTTTCCAATTACCCGTTTATTTAACTAGCTAGACTTGCTACCAAAAATCAACAATCCAGCCCTTGTTTCAGCAACCTTATTTGTGAATACATATTAAATATTCCCAAATAAAATATTAGCAGTTTGAGTAAGATAGGTATACTGATTGATAGCTAGTTTTATTGTCAATAGAAGAGGTAGATTTGACTTTCTATTTGTAAAAACCAAACAACTTATGAAAAGCAAAAATCACTTGAGTTCTCATTACCAAGACAAAACACTATCAACCTTTAGATCATCCTCCATTTTCTCTCTAGATACAAACATACATATAATTAAATGTAAAAACTTTTGTGGGAGGATATACATATATGTGTTATATATATATATATATATATCCCGAGAGCTTTAATCAATGATTCATCTTGTACATTCATCCATGTCAATAACTATAGATCTGTACCATTTGTAATGGTCACACATTATCCAATTATGTTTATGTACTATACTATACCAGTTTAATGGATGTTTGGGTTGTTTCTAATTTAGTGCTATTATGAATAATCCTATGTTATATATTTCATGGGTATAAATCCCTTCCCATTTGTGATTACTTTGTAATCTAATTTGCTGGATCATACAGCAAATTTATTTTATATTTTTCTACTATCGGATGGTATTTCAGAAAAATCATACCTGGTGACAGGGCTATCTCCTCTGCTTGAGAGTGCAATTCCCCCAGAGCTGCACTAGCACAATGGATTTGTCAATTATTTGGTATTAGGTAATAATTTGACAGATGTTTATCAAGTTTGTTTTCATTTTTAATATGCATCTATTCAACAAGTAATATATTAAATGTCTGTAGATGCCGGAAACTGTGATAGGCACTGAGGATTTGATGATCAACAAAGCAGATTTGATCTATGACCTCAAGAAAATATTTTTTTGAGAAGACCTGAGAAGTCACTATATTAACAAATGAATAAACTGAATACTGAGATTAGTGGTCTGAAGGAAATAAAGATATCTTAAGAGTAACAAAATGATGTGCTTTGGATAAAGGAGTCAGAAATTGCATCTTTAGAGAAGTAACACTTGACCTGAGATAAGATGTGAAGGGTAAATAAACCACTCTTGGGTATATACCCTGAAGAATTAAAGTCATCCTGCTACAGTGACACATGCATACCCATGTTTATAGCAGCACAATTCACAAATGCCAAACTATGGAACCAGCCTAGGTGTCCATCAACAGATGAATACATAAAGAAAATGTGGTACATATATACAATGGAGTTTTATTCAGCTATAAGGAAAGCTGAAATCATGGCATTTGCAGGAAAATGGATGGAACTAGAGACCATCATGTTAGTGAAATAAGTCAAACTCAGAAGGTTAAAGGTCATATATTTTCTCTCATAGGTGGAAGCTAGAGAGGAAAAAGGAAAACAAAAGTGGGGGTGGATCTCCTAAAAACCAAAGGGACAGTGGTAGAGGAAAGGGACCAAGGGGTAGAAGGCCAGGAGGGAGGGGATAAGTGCTGGGGACAGATACTGGCCAAGTTATAGTGTTATATTGTGTACAAGTATAAATATTTAGCAACGAATCCCCTCAATATGTACAACTACAATGCACCAACAAAAAAAAAATGTCAGGGGGAAAAACAAAGAAATGGAGGGTAAAGTGTTTTCCAGGAAGAAGGAACAGCATGAGAAAGAGTGGGAGGCAGCAAGGACTTGGTCTGTTCAGGGGAAAAAAGGAGGTGAGAGTGGATGGAGTAGAGCAGAATAGAAAGACACCTCAGGGGTAGACAGGAACCAGAACTTGCTCAGCCTTGAAGATCACAACATAGATCTCGCACTATCTTAGTTCTCTGGGAAGACATCAAAGGGCTTCAAAGAGTGATGACACAATGAGTTTTGTCTTCCAAACTGTCAACTCTGTGAAGATTAGAGTGAGTCATCCTTGGCTTAGAAAGAAGTCAGTAGTGAAGCTTGTCATTGAAATGGGGAAGCCGGGGTGAGAACAGATGTGAAGGTGGATAAATATCTACTGGTCCATTTTGTACATCTTAACATGCTCATAAGACATCTACACAAAGATGCAATGTTAGCCAGGCATGGTGGAACATGCCTGTAATTGCGGCAGCTCAGGAGGCTGAGGCAGGTGGATCCCAAGTTCAAGCCTAACCTCAGCAACTTGGCAAGGACCAGAGCAATTTAACAAAGTCATGTCTCAAAATAAAAAAAGTAAAAGATGGCTGGGGATGTGGCTCAGTGGTTCAGTGCCCCTGGGTTCAATCCCCAATACCAGGAAATAAAAATAAAAATTCAATGCTGGCAGCTTGGTAACATTAGCCTGAAGAATAGATAAAACAACTGACATACATACTTAGGAATCCTCTGTTTACAAAATGTACTAAAACAATGAGATTGGATGGGAACTCCTAGGGAATGACTAATATTAAAAAGAAAGTTAAAAAATATTGTTAAAAAAGAGGAACATAACAGAACTTAAAGATATAGTCAAGGGCTGAACAGCTGGCTCAGCAGTGGAGCTCTTGCCTGGGATGTATGAGGACCCAGGTTTGATCCCCAGTACCACATACACAACTAAGTGGAGGAAAAACAAAAATCAGATGAAAAAATCAAAATTAACACATACTCACTCTCTCTCTCTCTCTCTCTTTAAAATGAGAAATAAAGATATAGTCAAAGATAAAAGGCCAGTTAGTAGCCTGATCTTTTAGTTTAAAATAATTAAAAATATGAAATATAAACAGCATGATGAGGGATCAGTAGTCATTAGTAAAATCTAACATATCTAACACCTCTTTCCACACTATAAAAGCACAATTTGTGTGGTCATTCATCTTTTAGAGATTACTACTTTAAACCTTGGAAGAACTGATACGGTTTTTTGAGGCTAGCTGGGGCTAAGTAGAGAAGAATGAGGCTCTCTGAGCCTCACAGTGCAAACTGAGCACCCCAGAGGGAAGGAAGCATGGAGCAGAAGGGAGCAGCATGGGCCTGGAAGCCACCAGTGATGGTGCACTGCCCCCTTCCCCACCATGTTCCCTCCCCAGGAGCAACCATGAGCATTGTACCTCTCACTGGCACCCATCACCAAGCATGTATGAAGGAGCCCAGGCATCCCATTGTGGAGCTAGGAACCTTTCTTCCTCCAGAAGGAGACACATGATACAAGGACATCACATCAGCCTCTGGCCTTTCCATTCCTGCTAAATGGCAGTCTTCACTGGCATGGCCCCTTCTATGTTAGGAAACTAATCATTAATTAGTTATTTTTGCCCATTGGCATAATTGTGAAAGGAGAGTTCCAAGGGGGTTGAGGATAAGAAGCATTAGCCAGTATTATAAAAACAACCTAACTTGAGATGCTAGTACTTACATAAGCAATCTAGACATTGTAATACAGCAAATTACAACATTCCAGCCAAGACAACATTTAGATAATGATCAATTCCTATTATACTGGGTCAAATACAAGCCCCAAAGCATGGAAGATAAATTTATCTTTCAGTAGCCTGTGTAAATCCCTTAGTTGAGGGAGGGGAAAGGGAAATGAAATATCACTAAAAAAAAATCAATATCTTTATTGATTAATCAGGCTACTGTGATTTATTGGGCACTCATTCATTTGTTTGTTACAGTCATTTCATGCATTGCCTCTGGCTGTGATAAATGGTCTGGCCTCCTAGTATGGGCCTCCAGATGCTGGACTATGTTGAGCTGAAGTCCACAGACTACTGTGAAGCATGGCCCTGAGAATATCAGATTCACCCTCTATAAGGAGCCCAAAAAGCAGTGCCCCCAGACATCAGCTCTGAATTCTTCCAAAATGGAAACAGAAAGGCCAACTCCTTTGTGTGTGCTTGATACATCAGACATAACGATTCTTATGATGTGGTTAGGAGTCATGGTCTCAGCATGGGCCTGGCCATTCTGTATTATTTCTTATGCATGTTCTCATTAGGATATCAGTAGCCTAATTAGCCTAATTTCAACAGTTGCTTTGTTTGAAATACATCACATACCTTTAGTTTTGCCTCCCAGGTCCCTATAAGTTGCATTCAGTGGATGTGATCCTCCTGTGCTTCCAATGAAAACTCCATCGAGAGACCTGACTGCCAGCTGTTGGGCTGTTGTAGGCAAACTCGGGTTACTTCAAACTGATGCAGCAAGAAAGTGCAGTAACCACACTATCCAGTCCAAGAGAATAGAGAGTTAAAGTTGACATACTTTAATATCTTCACTTGACCTGGTGTTGCGTTTTCTCCTCTTCCTTCCAGGGAAGGGAGTGTGGTACTTCTCTACAGTTTCACTCAAGGGGCCTCTGCCCCTCCTTGACCTCAAGGTGTTGTTTTCCATTCCTAGCAGGAGGGAAGTGGGAGAGAATGTGGACAGGTCAGTTCTTCCTTGGTTGCATTGGCATCAGGTTCTGGCTCTGCCAGGTGGATAAAGGCTACATCCCTGGATGGATCCCAGCAACTGGATGGAGGTAGCTTTGTCTATCCAGGCATGCCTGCATGGGCTTCAGAAGTTGCCTTGGCCAATAATTATACTACCTACCTCCTAGCAAAATAAGTATTCCAAAAGGCCACACCTGCATGGGTATACATCCAAATGTTTTCCTTTCTCAGTCCCCAGATATTTTTTGGAATGCTTTCTACTGATGTTCCTTCACCCCCACCCCCAGGTGGCCTTATTATACAGAACTCAAGATGATCTCATGCCTGCTCTCTCTCCCTCACATGTGGGAATCCCCATAGGAAATGCTCAAAGCTTCCTTCCCTTACAAAGGCTGGGAATGCAGGCTAATCCCAGAACGACTCTATGCTGACTAACCATCCTGGTTTGCTCGACACTGTTCCAGCCCCACATCCTGTGCAATAACCAAGTAAGGAGATATTCTCTTTAGTGAACCTCCAAGTCTCACCTTCGATTGCCTCCTGCAGTCAGAGCCACCCATTGGTGCAACCCACTTGAGTTTCTTGGACCTAAACATGGCACCAGCCCTTTGTGTGTCCTGATCACAAGGTGTGACTTCCAAAACTTGGAGAGGATCCTATTGAAAACCTTTTACTTGGCTAAATAGTAGAGGGTAACAATCCAACACCCAAGGGGTACATCTCCCACACACCCAGAGAGGGGTCACCATGAGCCCAGAGTTTCTTGATGTATAAGTATTAGGTCCACTCCAGGCGGCTAGGGGCGGGGGTTTAGCCAGGCAACTTGGCCATGGCAGCTGGCTGGAAGCCGGGCATAAGGCAGCTTGCGCATGAAAAGAACAACCAATCAAGACACTGGCAGACAAAGCTCCAACAGATTGATGGATCCACCAGCCAATCTCTGAAAGGCCATCCCCATTGGCTTCTCTCATTTCCCTAAACTATAAAAGCAGCTTCCCAGCCGAGGTGGAGTGCCATTTTCCCTGCTCGCCATTTCCCCTGCCTGCCCATCACATCCCCTGTGCGCCCTCATATATGGTGGCACAGGTGAATTTGGCCCAGGAGCAGCAAATCCCAATAAACATCCACGCCTGAATTTACACCCATGGCTTCTGATTTTCTTATTTTTTACAATAAGATCAGCCTAAGAGGTGAATTGATCTGCTGAAAGAGTCTTCAGTGGAATTTATTTATTTGCAACTAAGCTCTATTAAGTAGAAAGTTTTCATCTTTATTTCTATGACACAGATCAAGTCTTTCATGTTCAGCAAGATGTAAGCAACATCTCCTGTGCCTATCCTTCCTGAACAAGTCTCCTGCTATCTAAAGTTCTTCTTAGTTAACAGTCACAGGACTGGAGCAGTGGCTCAGCATTTGGAGCATTTGCCGGGCATGAATGAGGACCTGGATTTAAACCCCAACATCATAAACACAACTAAGTGTCCGAGAAACAAAGGCCAGATGAAAAAATTAAAATTGATTCTTTCTCTCTCTTCCTCTCTTTAAAAAAAAAAAGTGATCTATCAGTGGAAGACTTGAGGACTCATTGTGGATCCCAAAGGCTCCCTCCACCATACCCCGTGACACAGCACAGATCCCTGGAGGCATCATGACCCCACACTAACTGGATGATAGGTTAACTGGACTTGGTCCTGGAGAAGACACACCATCCCAGAACACGACAGAGAACGAGAGACGAGTGAGATGGATAACTACTAGGTGCCACTATCCAGAGTTTCATAAACAATTCCTGCTCCATAGATAAGAACTCCCAGCATGTCCCATTTTACACCATTACTCAGCTTAGTTGAATTAAAAAAAAAGAAACGTGCCTCTTCCATCCATTCTTTTTCTCATACAGCTGGTAAAATAGCTCTGTTAGTACTGTAGTGACATTTGGGTTTCTGGAACTAACTTTCTACACTCAGTCGAGAACAGAACTATTTCTTGGAGTCATTTTCACCCCAGAGACATGAGGCCCTTAGCTACCCCAGGCCCTGTTCACACTAGTATCAATTTGAAACTTCCCCTGTAGCAACTCAAATCCCAAAACTGTAGCATTCCGGACATCCCCTATGACATTCTTCAACTTCTATCCTGGGCTGTTAGCCAAATTCCCATATTTCATGACCTTGTCCTTTCAACCCTGAACATCTGTTCCTGATTTAGGACTTTTTTTTCTAATGGGCTGATTGCTCAAACCCTGCCCATCAAAAACAACTCTCCTTGATTCTTCTCAAGCTGCTGCTACTGCAAAGAAAAAGCCGAGCATTGCTCTCTACCCATCTGCCTCGGCATCATTACCCAGGGCTTCATCTGGTCTCTCCATGCTGATCATGCCCTCCCTCCTGAATCCACTTCAGACACCTTGTTTGGCACAGCACTGCTCCTACGCAGTACTAACGGGACAACAGAACAGTCAGCAGTTGAAATACATGTCGGTTCTTCAGGTCACAGCCAGATGAAGATAGTCTCAATTTCCTATATGAGTTTATAAAGGGAGGAACAGTCAAACGTGCCAGTGAGGGGTGCACGTGCCTGGTGGGCGGTATAATCACTCATTTTCCTCCAACCACTGTCAATACAAGGGGATACCATAGGGACCCCAGCACACTGGTCTACACAGCACAACAGAGGACAGGAGCCTCAGATGTCTGTCTGTCGAGTGTCTCATACCCCTAATATGTACAAAGACACTAGAAAATGCCATTAGGAAGATTTCCATAAAGACTGTATGTTAATTTTCAGTTAAAGAACAGAGAGTTACAGAATTTGGGTCCTTAAGTGGCACTGCTCATTAATGGCCCCTGAGTGGAAATGCCTCCACTAAGCAAAAACAAGAGTGTGGGTTGCAGCCCATCCTGCCTGCCTATGTGATTTTGTCCAGTCGCTCATGCTTAATTTCCAGGGGTAGGGGGATTCCATGACCATGTACCATCCCCACCCAGACCGCTCCTAACATGTTCCTATATGTTTCTTGATATATATACTTAGAGCAGACTCTAACTGCTCCTTCAAAGGCTCTGTCATGCTTGGTTATAGCTGCTTGTCCAATAGCAGTCCAACCAACTCCAGGACAGCCCACAAGCACAGGCACAGGTTGCTGCTATGTCTCCAGGGCTCTGCATACCTCCTGACAAATGGCATAAACACAATGCTCTTTGATGAGTGAATGAGTGAACGAACTAATGAAACCAAAGTAGCCAACCGCCATCACACACATCCAGGGCGCTTGAGCCAATTCTTCATTTCACTGAACTCATTTGATTTTGAAGGTTTGTAAGCAAATGGTAGGTCACTGAACTGATACAATAATCCATCATTTGTTGATTCTTTGAACTCAGCCGTACTGTGGAAGAGAACAAACATAAAACACTAATTATTTTGCTAAATATATCCTGATATTCACATCCAGTTCACAAACACTGACCCTGCTCTACAGCAACCTGAAATGTAGTTTGAAGTTACATTTGAATGAGTACAGTTCTTTTTAGGCTAAATAGTCCACTTATTTAACCTTTAAAATATACTACAGTAAGAACCACAAGTGAAGACTCAAAAGCAATTCTTTTGCATTCTTTTTTAACAAGAGCTGTTTCTTGAATATTTTATTACACTTCTGGAAAAATTCACCTCGTGATACTTTCCATATATTAGGAAATGCAAAATAATAGTTCCCATATATTAGGAAAGGCAAAAATTAATACCAGCAATCCCATGAAAATATAAGGAAAGCCTTCCATAAAAGAACAGAATCTTCAGACTCAGACACACGGCAGCCACCCCACCCATGTGACAACAATGAAAATATAGCACACATGCCACTACCACAGTCTCCTCACCTACAGACAGGACCAAAAAATGCTCCCAAAGACCAAACATGTATTCATCATCACTTGATTGTCTTTCCCCTGCCTTTCTCTCTTACCATTCTTTCAGGAGAGCTGGGCAAACTTTATCTCTGAAGCATGCTTGTTAAACAAAAATTGCGTGTTTGTTAATTGGAGATCTGGTCATCCTCAAAAGAGACAAGCATAGCCAGAATTAATTGGAATTAGTTTTATAAAGCCATATTTTCTCCTGCTTCAGATTTAGAAAGGCACTACTTTCCTTAGGAGGATGGATTATGTGTTAAATGACCTATATCGGATGGTTTAATAATATCAGCTCCACATGAGGAAGTCCACGGGGATTGAAAAAGTCATCTGAAGGGCATTTGTTTTCCTGCTTCCTCAACTCTAGCCAAGAGCTGAAAGTGTTTCCCTAGATGTCCAAAGTCAGCAGCTATTGACACTTCTCAGCCAATCAAAAAGTCACCCTTGATTGAAATTAACACTGTTCAAAGACAAAAGCATGATATCATTCCTTTAGGAGAAAGTCGTTGTTTACATTTGATTCTGAATTCCCCCTTAGGTTCCTCCCATGACACTCCTCACTCCTTAAGCACGGGCTTTAACAACCTATTCAACTACCAGCCCACATGTGGCAGGGACTTGTAGAAAGCTTTGATTCAAAGATATGATTTAAGGATATAAATCATTAAGAATGTATGATTTGGAGAACTTCCTCTGGCAATCACAAACGTGCCCCCATTGAAATGGTAAAATTTATTTACTCTAGTTATATATATTATTTTGTGAAATTAAAACCACTTGTGCCTAGTAATTATCTCATGATTTAGTAGATGAGGACTTTTTAATTCCACTTTCTCCATTATTCCAACAGCTGTAGAATATCCAACCTAGAATCACTGCGTGTCTGATCAAAATAATTATGTCAGCAGAATCAACTTTCATGTCAATATCAATAAAACAGGAAACGATGTGTACAACATGTCATTGCATGTCAAAAGGAAGCACGTGCATTGGATATAATCTATCCAGACATTAGCAAAGATCAAGATGGACCTACAGAACTCAGGAAGACTCTCATCCCCAACACTCACAACATAGCCACCATTAACTATCTGGGGTCATTAAGACAGTCACACCATGCCATTCCCCATGAGAAACCCAGGATGCTCAGGGCATCTATTATTCACAAGAATCCAATCATCAGTTGGCTCTTTCTTACCTTATTGTCTTCTCTAACTTCCCTAATCTACTCCATGACCTCATTTTAGCAATGAACTTGCTTCCAATTCCATGAGAATTAAAGCAATTTGAAGAAAATGTCACAGTTCCCAAAATTATATTCACCTAACTTCTTGCATCTGGAACAGGTGTTCTGCCCTCTCTCCTATGCTCTTTCCATGCTCCTACAATAGCCTGACCCTGGACAATTTCTATGCTCCCTCCCTTCTCAGGTATTCAAGATGATGACTCCAGCAATTCTATCCTTTCTTAAGCATCATCAACTTAGAATTCTTACTGTTCTTTCCCATTAACACAAAATACTATTATTTCTTTTGCTGCAAAAGAAAGGCAGCCCTCTTATGATCTCACTCTACCCTCTAGCCAATGTCCATTGCTTTACTCCCTCTATAGCAGAACTCCTCTAATTAGTTGTCAAACTCATTATTGACTACAATTTTTCTCATGTTGGCTATTAAGCCTGCTGTAATCAGACTTCTGCTTTTCTACCATCATGAAAATTATATTTATGAATGTCACAAATGTGTTCTTTCGTATTTTCCAAAGCTTTGGGGATCATCCTTGCCAAAAAATAGGACTTTAGAAACACGGAAAGATGTCATTGCCCCTCTTGATGCAATGAAAATTACTAGTTTTGAATCTCTTCTCTCTCCATGATGCAGGATCTTTCTACAAGTGCAATTTTCTGCATGTATTACACAGATAAACAGATATATAGGTCAATGAATGCCACTTTGAGAAACAGAAAATCAACTTTATTCAGTTCCTTTCAGAGCAAATATACAATAAAAGGGTTGGTGTGGCGTCTGAGTCAGCCTACATGTTGGCATATATGTTTTGTCCTGATATATGGGTCTTCAAAAAAGCAACACTAATTTATTTGAACAGATTTGTGTCATTGCCCTTCTTAGGTAAAGGAGACAGAAAAAAAAAAACCCACTTTTGTTCAAAAATATTTCCCTCCCTAGCAAGTTTCAAAATTGACCAAAACACTAATGATTCATCTCTAAAGATAGAAGTGAATCTATCTGAGAAAGTTATCAGTTACCTAGCCAATGCAGTAACAGTAATTACTTCAGGTAATTAATGAGCCTTTACCATCCATTAATGTGTTATCAGAATGTAGGGTTCAGAAGAAGGAAAAATAGTTTGGGAAACAGGATGAATTCAAAGCAGATGAAGCCATGGGGGAATTGTCATTTGGAGAGAGAGTTTGGCAAACCATGATGTCCTTGGGCTGGACACCATAAAAGAATCTGAACAAGAAACATTGAAATCTGTGATAGGAGTATACCCAAGGTCCTGAGCCTTCTTCACACCTTTGCCTGAGGTTAAGATGTCCAACCTTCCATTTTTTCCTCTCCAGTGTGCAGTCCTGTTTTTATGCTCCAAAATTAAGTTCTGTTAAAAACAACATGCCCCCCAAACCTTTGAAAAAAATAAAGTGACAGTAGGATAGGTTATATGTGTTCATTGAAACTGGTTTCCAGGGGCTGGAGTGGTGGCTCAGCGGTTTCCGCGCTTGCCTGGCAAGCATAAGGACCCAGGTTCAAACCCCAGCACCATGTACACAACTGAGTGTTGGAGCAACTAAGGCCATGTGAAAAACTAAATAAAGTTGTTTCTTTCTTAAAAGAAAAAAAAAAAAAAGAAACTGGTTTCCAATTATTCCTTCAAACATGTCTTGTGTACGTTTTAAATGTGTTCTTCCACATCTCTTTTGGACTTTGAGTGTAGTTTTCATTTATTTTGCTCAAATGTCCTTTTCTTTGCCTGTTAGTAAAAATTTCCTCCCTTCGCCTTTTTCTTTTTCCCTAATTAATAACGTGACATTCATTTTTCTTTTTGCCAGATTGCCTGTGCTAATGTAGTAAGTGGCTTTATAAAACCATTTTTGGTTTTGTTTTCTGTGGTGCTGGGGATCAAACTAAGAGCCCCATGCATTCCAGGCAAGTATTCTGCCCCCAGTCCAAGCTACATCCCCCAGCAAAGCATATCAATTATTCTTAATTGCTAGTATAAGATCCTCATCTCAGCTGATTGTAGAAGTAATCCCTAAAAAATAAAGAAAAAAATATGGTGGAGGTATCAGAGACACCTCTGGGATAAGAACAGAGATTATCCTTTAAGTATTGTAGTTTCCATACCAGTAGAAGAGTTAGAGGTAGGATTCTAGAATGTTAATACTAAAGGGAAATTAAAAGTCACTGTCAAACTAAACATATCATGGAGATAAAAAAATGGATGTCTGGAAGGTAGAGAAATTTTTCCAAAGTTTTAAAGCTAAACTCTTGCAAAAGTTATTAAGGAATTTTCCTGGTTCAGAGACCCCAGAGAACATTCTGACACAAGGATCCTTATGCAAATTATAGAGTGTGCATATGTATGTGTGTGCATATATATGTGTGTGTGTATATACATACATATGTGTGTGTGTGTGTATGTGTGTATCTTCATTCTCAGGAGAAGCTGCCTCAGTAACTAAGTTCTGGCTGATGAAGAGGAGGAATGACAGTCTCCCAGGCTCTCTGACTCTTCATAGAACTAAGAATTAGACAAGAAACTCTGCACCTACTAGAAGAAAAGGTAGGCCTAACAATCTAACACATTGGCTCAGGAATTGACTACCTAAATAGACCCCAAAGCACAAGAAGTAAAAGGAAAAATCAATGAATGGGATGGCATCCAATTGACAAGCTTCCTTGCAGCAAAGGAAGCAATTAAGAGTGTGAAGAGAGAACCTACAGAATGGGAAAATTTCCTTACCTCCTGCACCTCAGACAGGCCATTAATATCCAGGATATACAAAGAACTTTAAAAACTTAACACCAAAAACAAATTTTAAAAAATATTCTGGGGCTGGAGCGGTGGCTCAGTGGTTAAGGCACTTGCCTGGCATGCACGAGGACACGGGTTCAAACCCCAGCACCACGTACATAATTAAGTGTCTGAATAATGAAGGTCCCATGAAAAACTAAATAAAGTTGATTCTGTCTTTATCTCACTGTCACTCTCTTTAAAAAAAATTCTCAGCAAGGCCACATTTTCTTTAGAATCATTAAAAATGAACCAAAAGTCATCATCTTTAAAAAAATGAAGGCAATCTTTCAACAAATTAAACACATTTTTATCTTTCTCCTTATTTGAAATGTTTAAATATTTCTTAATGGATGAAGGATTTCATTTCCACTTGCAATTGGAGCATTGCATGCCCTTGATTTCTGGAAGGGCATGTTTTAACAATTAGATGGGGGAAATTAAAGCTTGGCAAAAATGTCGCATAACATTCACAGCTGTGAGACTTCAGTCATCAAGGCACCTCCCAGGTCCCTCAGTACGGCTTTCCTCACGTAGCAAGGCTCCAGCCAGCAAACCCAGGGGACATGTTTGTTCCACATCTACTTCCCCAATCTAAATTTTGAAAAAAGACAATTGGGAATTTTTGAAGAAAGAAAAGTCATGAGGAGTCTCCATTGGTAAGACAGAATTCTTCTCTTAGCACACAAGTCCCATGAAAATATGAATCTACCAGATGTCACATTCTGTTAAAGGACTTCCTTAAGGAAAAAGTTTATAAAATGGTGAATGATAATTTCCCATCTTCAGAGGCAAATCCAGAAGAACTACAAGGAGCCAGAGTCATCCAATGAGCACCAAGGACAGAACTGAACCAAGAGCATTACTTCGTGTGAAATGCATGTTAACCCTGGAAACCGGGCAGCAGCTTCCTTCCTCAGGAATTTTCCACATTAGTTGACAAGCATTTGCAGGGCCCTCTCTGTTCCTACACACCCTGAAATACCCCAGCAATCAACCCTACGTACTCCTTCTCCAGTCCTCACAACTGGTCAAAGTCTTTTCATGCAAGTGCCCGCTATGGTCTGGGCTGCCTACCCAGGAAATTCTGAGGAAATTGTTGTCTTTGACTTTTCCAGAAGACTTGAGCCTTTTCCAGACCACTCCTAGGGTTTTGGCCTCCATTTGTTATTTACATGCCAATTAATTCACAGACCTAAAAGCAAGATAGGAACCACAAATTAAATGGCATCCTATTAGCTTCAGTTTATTTAAGAAGTATGTGTGTTATATATTCCAGAGACTCCTGGTTTGGGCTGAGGCAAAGTTCCAATTAACCATGGACTCTCTTACCAGCCTCGGAACAAGATGGATTCGTTTGCTCTCGACTTTAGCCCTGGCATCAGTTCTGCCCTGGAGTCTGTTCATAAGGAGTTTGGGGAATTTGTGTAGGTTGGCTGACAATTTTCCCTTTTGCAAAAAGCTGAAATGATTGTTTTCATGTATAGTATTACAACTGTAAGGACAAAATGCAGTTTTTCAAAATTTCATTTTTTTTTTTATTTTCCAACATACTCTTGAACCAAACCATCATAGTGTATTGATCAGAATTGCTCTGGCTACTTATATATAGTTGTAATTATATATTGCTACACTAATGGAACCTAAAACCATGGTACAGACTCATTGGAACAAGGAAAGCTTTCTTCATTGTGTGAATTTTACTTCAATAATCAGACTCTGAGCATCAAATTGATTAGATTTCTTGTAAAAGAATAGCTGCCGTTGCAAATCCAAAATAATAGATGGTTGACATGTGACACTAATAGTAGCCAATAAAACAGCTACAGGAAAATTTTCCCAAATGCTTTGTAAATTGATTATCTATAATACCCTATGATAAATTGACCCATAATGTCATCTGATGGCTATTTATTTAGGCAGAAACTCAGCCTGGGGAATTTGAGAAACAAACTCCCAGCACTGCAATGATGGTAATACATTTCACAGCCTTCCAGAATGGCAGATATTAGCATTGGTTAGTAAGCTTTGTTTTTGCCAATCTGCCCTAGAACAAGACTCTGGCTAACATTAGGTTGGTCAAGATATAAACCTTTGCTCAATAGCAACTGGATGTGTTCTGTAGCAGTACCTCAAACTGCAATCACCTGCCCCCAACCAAAAAAGAGGGAGAGAGAAAGAGAGAGAGAGATAGAATCAACTTCTTAGCATCTCTATTTCACTTGTAGAACTAGCATTGATATAGATTTCCACAATCAAAATGAGTGAAACTCAAACTCTCCTCTCCTGTTAACTTGTAATTCTCTTACCAAGCCCAGATCCTTCTTTCTTATCATGGTCTCTTTCATGCTCCCTTTTCTTTTCACTCTTTCAACACAAAGACAATCCCAGTCATTCTCCCCTATTTTTGATACTACAGCCCTCCTTAGTGTGGCCACTCTACCTCCAACCTTCCACTCCATTCTGTCTCATGAATCCTACATGACCCTTCTTTAAGTTCTGCTTTTAGGGGTCACTCCCCCACTGATACTCCTTCAATGAGTCTCTTTTGCCACACACAGCAATTTTCCAGTTGGTTTTCCACTATGATGTGTGCACCATGCGAGCTGGAGCATAGGTTGGAGTCTGGCTCCAGCACTCTGTTTGTTACATTCTGTCTTCTCCCTGTGCCTCCGGCCAAAATTGGTTCCTCCCTTTCATTCATTCCTATTTTATTTTATTCAGATAAAACCCATTACCCGTTGTTGTGTATTGACAATATTTATGTTTATATTATAGATTTAGTGATTCCTGCTTCCTGATATTCCTTCCCATTGAGTGAGGGCTACACCGAGTGACTCACTTTCAATGCAGCAAACATGATTTTGCTACATTTGGTTACAAAAGTTTGTGACTTCCATCTTATTAGTGGATTCTCTATTTCTCAGCTTGGACACTTTGAGGAAATAAGACACCCTGTTGAAGAGATGGTGAGGAACTGAGAGTAGCCTGAGGCCAAATACCAGCAAGGAACGGACGCCCACAAACAAATGGCGCTTGAGGCACTGAATGCGGCCAACACTCACATGAGGGAGCTGGGAAGTGGATCCTTCCCCTCTCTGACCTTCAAGTGGTATCACGGCTTTGACCTTACGTCAGCTTGGTGAGAGACCACGGAGCACAAAGACCAGCTAACCATGGATTCCTTAGCACAGAAACTGAGAGAGAAATGTTTTTAAGCATGTTGAACTTTAGAGTAATTTATTGCACAGAAATAAATGAAATAAGCATATCTTAGTTCACCTGCTTGCTTAATATCACCTCCACAAGGCAGAAACTCCGATGGTCAAACTAGGCCAACGTGAGTGCTAGCACACGACAAATGCTCCCCGGCAATCAGTAAATAAACAACTTCACTGAGCCAGTTCTTCCAACTGTTGCAGAGAGTAGATGCCATTTCTCTCTAAATGCACAAATTACACATAGAGTTTTTACTACCTTTTAACGTCAGAGGCCTTTTGGACTTTTGCCTATTTCTCTACTCATTTGCATTTCTCCTTTTTGTTCTTTTTTTTTTTTTAAGAGAGGGACAGTGAGAGAGAGACAGAGATAGAATTAATTTTATTTCATTTTTCATGTGGCTTTTGTTGCTCCAACACTTAGTTGTGTATGTGGTGCTGGGGTTTCAACCTGCATACTTGAGGATGTGAGGCAAGTGCCCTAACCACTGAACCACTGCTCCAGCCCTTCTCCTTTTTGTTCTTTTTTTTTAAAAGCAAGAAGAATGGTGAGAGAGAGAGAGAGAGACAGAGAGAATCAATTTTTTTATTAAGTTTTTCACAAGGCTTCTGCTGCTTTGACACTTAGTTGTATATGTGGGTGCTAGGGTTTGAACCTGTGGACTTGCGCAGGCCAGGCACGCACTGTAACCACTGAGCCACTGCTCCATCCCCTCTCTTTGTTCTTTTTTTTTTTTTTTAAAGACAGAAGGACAGTGAGAGAGAGACAGAGAGAATCAATTTTTATTGAGTTTTTCACATGGCTTTCATTGCTCCGACACTTAGTTGTGTACGTGGTGCCGGGGTTTGAACCCATGTACTTGTGCATGCCGGGCAAGTGCTGGAATCCCCGAGCCACTGCCCCATCCCCTCTCTTTTTTGTTCTTAACAGAAACATGTTCATATTATCTTACCTTCTGCTTACCAAAGGTAATGCATAATTCAGAGTAATAAACAACAGTAAACTTGGATTTGTTTTTGAATGGTGGTATTAAACAAATAAGTCCCTTTTATAATTAAAGTGTGCTTAAATGATAAAAAGAGATGGGGATCATCTCTATCACTTAGACTGTTTCGAGTTGCAAATAAAAGTGAAACCCCTCTGATTCATAGTAAGGATGTACTTATAGTAAGTACAATAAGTCTGTTGGCTTCATGATTGAAATTTTGAGTAGGTAATCAAAGAGCAAATATTTTCTCAACTTTACACTCTGCATCTTACTGCCAGCTCTCTCAGGTTACAAGATGTCTGCCACTATTTCTTTGATCACATGCAGACACAAGAATATCCATCCAAGATAAGCATAGTCCTTCTCAGGTGTCTCATTATAAAAAGAAAAAGCTTTTCTTAACAATTCCCAGAATTAGTTGGTCTTGGTGGTGCATTCCTGTAATCCCAGAGACTCGGGAGGCTGAGGCAGGAAGACTGCAAATTCAAAGCCAACCTCAGCAAATTAGTGAGATTCTATCTCAAAATACAAAACAAAAAAGGGCTGGGGGTGTAGCTCAGTGGTACAGCACCTCTGGATTCAATCTCCAGTATCAAGAAGAAGGAAAAGGAAAAGCACCAGAATCACCAGAATTGCTCTTGTGTCTTAATGGCCAAAATTGAGTCATGTAATATGTCTCACGTTAAACTCTGAAAAGAGGATTAATATAAGCATGATCGTTAGAGGAAAAGCAGACATCTGAACAAAACTGGGATTTTGCCAGCAAGGAAGTAGGAAGATTTACAGCCCCGAGAGATGACATAAAGTAGCACATAATTAATTGCAAAATCACACTTATGTGGATTCAGCAAAAGGGGAAACTATTGTCACCATAATGATTCAGAAATATGATAAAAGGCTTTAAAATTAGGATAAAACCATTATCCATCTATAAAAATTATCCACCTTTCAATAATTATGAAACTATGCAACAGTAATAACAGTACCATTGACTCTTGTTTTCAATCATCCAGTTCTTATTTATGGAACAATATTATGACCTCATAATCAATTTTTTAAATAAAGTATGAATGCATTTATGAGAGTTCATAAGGTTTTAATCAATTTTGAAACTTACTTTTTCCTGGGAAGCCTGAGTAACAAAATAATTACTTTGCCTTTAATTTCATTTGCTCTTAATTGCCCAGGTTTATACCAGTTAAAACAGGAGAACAGAGAGGGCCTCTAGAAACCTATGTCACAGCTGACTGTCTTTGGGAAAGGAAGCAGAGTCTGGGATCAGATAAGTAGCCAAGTTCATTAACTTGTCTAGCTGCCACATTTAAAAGAAATAGATCATGGTTAAAAGGAACACAAAAGTTGGAATAGACCTAGGTTTGAATCTCATTTTTTTTTTATATTTAGGTTGTATGGTTTAACCTCCACAAGCCAAAAATTCTCCATATTTAAAACAGGGATCATTAATCCATCCCCACAGGTTTGTTGTGATTGTCTTGAAACCAAACAGCAGTAAACACTCAATAACTGGTAGCTGTCTATAGCGCAGACCCAAGAATACCACAGTGAGGCTCTCCCGCCAAGACTTCCAGCCAGCTTTCAGTGTGTAGACAAGGTCACAGATGTCTCCTTGTGAGCATGTGCTCACCTACATAACCTGTTGGCTCGATGTCTTTGTCCTATACATTAAAAACTTACTGTGGACTGTCTAAGAGGGGCTGCTGCCACCTCTGAATAAAACAAGTCTACTATCCCAAAGGCCCCTCACATCTTCTTTCCCCTGCTGGGATCCTGACTCCATCTCCCAGGGTCTAAGCCCCAGCAGGATGCTAGCATTACTGCTAAGCTGTTCAAAGAATAATTTCTCAACCAGTCTAAAAATCAGTTTCCTGCAACTTCCAGGGCTGAGCAGTAGGATCAGGTTAGGAGCAAAACTCTTCCCAGATGGATTGATGAAGGTTCCAGGAAAATCATCACTCCACTTCCCTCTGGGTTCCAATCGGCTACAAGTCTCTCCTGCTGGCCCCGGGAGCAGCGGCAGGAAGAAACCTGGACTCCCTGTTAAACACATACCCTTATTATAAAACAGATTGCTCACATCTCTGTCTCTTTATTCCTCTCCAGGAGCCTCAGATATCCTCAACTTCACTGACTGATCACCTGCACCTTGAAGTTTGCCCTTCCACCGGAGGCTCTTTTTCTTTTCAAGTGGCTTTCATTCACTGGCCTTGGATGCAAGAAACAAAAATGTGCATCTATCTGCCCAACCTTATCCTCCTAGATCCGGCTGAGCTGGAAACATCTTTAAACTTCAGAATATATATATATATATATGTTATTACTTGAGGAAATCGGTATTATCCTCATGGAACAGTGAATCAGGCAAAGAGACAAAGGACTTGAAGAGGCATTTATTTCTTTAGTTTTTATTCGGATTCACAATTGGGTTTTTACAAGTGATGGATGTGCCCTGGTGAATCACCTTTACTCCACTTTAAAGAAAAATAAATTCATTCTCAGCCCCCTCCTGATTGCAACTTCAACCTGGTGAGTTGTTTTTACTGTCACAATCACAGGGATCTGATCTTAGAATGCCACTTAGGCTATGAAGAGC
Organism: Aplodontia rufa; assembly: GCA_004027875.1. NCBI lineage: Eukaryota > Metazoa > Chordata > Mammalia > Rodentia > Aplodontiidae > Aplodontia > Aplodontia rufa. The sequence continues at coordinate 36,630 of PVKS010019102.1, forward strand.
ATTCAGCTCAAGCTTCAAGTTTTGTGTGTGACATAATCTCTAGACTGGATACCAAGAGACATTTCCTGGTATATTTTCCTATGTCCTATTTGTGTTATTGTTGTAGATTTAACAAAATTTCTCAGTCATCTTTTACTAAAGTATACTTAGGTATGAAAGATTCATCACCTTCCAATTTCTAAAGTGAAAAGTAATTTTGATTATATATTCAGAAGTTAAAATCAGTATCTTGGGCTTCTAAGATTTCAACAATTATCTTCCTTGCCCTGTCATATTGGAAACCTTTTAGCTTTTTTAGCCATCATGCACTGAACTTATAGAATAACATATTTTAAGAGAATCATATTAGAAATATTAATGAACATTAAAATTTGTTAAGACCCTTTTAATGAAGAGCATAATGAAAAATTGGGTGGAATATGAGATTAACCTGGGTAGAATGCACACTGATGGTTCAAATAGTTGTAAGTAGGTAGGTGGCATTGTACAAGATTGTTCTGAAAACTTGATGAGAGATATTAAAAGAGATTTAACTAAAAACAGACAATTTGTATCTCATTTATAGTACCAATCAAGTATGACTAACACCAATTTTGCAACATGGCCTGGTAGAGACCATTTTGCTGGAAACCAAACCAACCTTCTAAGGGTGAGGTCATGGTTTTCTCTAGGGAAAAGAAGCTCCTCCTGTCATATTTGAGGGGAGGATTTTGTGGTAGATAAGAAATGAAAATCAGTAGCACCTGATTTGGAATACAGGAATTTCTTCCACTTTTCTGTAGGTCTCCAAGATCTGAAGACACCTGGGGCACCCCTGGTAGAAGGAGAGGAAGTAAAGATGGAATGCAGGCTTCCACCACATAGGTCTAGGAAGGGGGTGGCCAGAGAGGTCGTCTACAACTGCATTATTATTACAAAATATTTTCTATCTGGAATTTTCCTTTCTCCTGTCTTGGCAACTCAGGGAGAGTAGAGCGAGTGAAGTTACAGCCTGACTGCTACTGCCCACTAGAGGCTAAAGAAGGGTTTACACAATGCCTTAGAGTTTCCTAAGACAAGGCAGGGTGTACCCACACACAGCCAGAGTGACCTAGCAGCCATGGACCACCTCAGAGAAGAAGCAGTAGCAATGAAAATGTCAGATGTGTCAGTGGGAGCCACATAATTCTAAATGGCTCATATAATTCAAATTTTATAAGGAAAAATTTTATACAATTTAACTGATGTTTTGACTAACTTAACCAGATTATTAAATTTAGTCAGACTATGACTTAAATTATCTTTTCCTATTACAGTTGGTCAATTGTTCATTTGAACTTACTGTATTAACTAATGGATTTATAGTTCATGTAGATGCAGGCTGTGAAGATCAAGAATCATAAGAGGTTAAACCCCTCAAGCTTCTTAATGATTTTCATGCCAAACCCCTCACACTTCAGGGAGAGTTTTTTTCTATGAGTTTTTAACTTTTTCTGATGTCTTATGTCTATCCTTCCTTAAAAAAAGTACAAGAAAAATTGGTTAAATGACTGTCCTTAAATTCCCAACAACAAAAAGAGTTTCAAACCTTTGTCCTAATTTGCATCAACTGAAAGATTAGTGCTCCACTCAAATTCTTCACACTTATCGCTCCAGTTCTCCGCTCAACATAAATTCATTTGAAGATGCCAAAATAATGGTATTCAACTTCTTATATTCCCATTTTATCATCTCAAACCCCTATTAGGAGAGAATTAGTGCTGTCTATAATTTATTTTCATAAAATAAAGCACATATTTCAGTTTGCTTGTTAGCCTAATTTAGATTCATAAAAACTTATACACAACATAAGAGAGAAGGATGGGATTGAATATTTTTCTTGAGATAGTTCTACATATTGCATATGTGATTTATTTCATTTCTTGTATCTATTAGCCTATATGGGACAAATAAAAACGCATGAGCAAATTTGAAAATAATGTAAGCCAGATAGTTTGGTGACAGTTTACTAATTCTCTGCATGTGCACATGGCTTAGTCCTCAAAACACATACACACAAACTTTAAATACAAATTGCAAAATAAAACCAACTTAACCACTGAAACATTAATAAGATTAGAATTGACTTCTATATGTCAAAAAGTAAATGGGGGGTGGCTGGAGCGGTGGCTCAGCGGTTTCGGTGCTTGCCTGGCAAGCACGAGGACCCAGGTTCAAACCCCAGCACCACGTACACAACTAAGTGTTGGAGCAACTAAGGCAATGTGAAAAACTCAATATAGTTGTTTCTTTCTCTGTCTCTCTCACTGTTCCTCTCTCTTTAAAAAAAAAAAAAAAGAAAAA
>PVKS010019103.1:0-38954 GCA_004027875.1 Aplodontia rufa
GCCTTATCACCTTGAGTCCTCCTGAAGGTCAGGGTGAATGAGCCTGCCACTGTGGTTACTCTTTTTGTTCATTAATGCTCTAGCAAAGCTGGGCCTGAAAGGCTAGATTGTAGCTATATGTCATAGACCAACAGGACTGTGTTGATCAGCTTTTTATTGCTGTGAACAAAATACTCAACAAGAACAACTTGCTTGCTAGTGGAGGAAACATTTATTTTAGCTCATGATTTCAGAGTTTCAGTCCATAGTTGGCCAATTCCAAAGATAATGCAGATATCATGGTAGAAACACATAGTATAGGAAAATTATTCAGCTCAGACCATCAGGCTACCCAAGGCAAGTGAGGTACCTGGGACAAAATATCAACTCAAAGGCATGACACCAGTGACCAACTTCCTCCAATACAACTTTCTTGCCTGTAGTTACTGCCTGTTTAGTCAATTCAAATTGTTAATTAATCAAGGGCTCACCTCCCATTAGGTTAATTTAATCTACCTCTGAGCATTCATGCATTTTCTCACATGAGCCTATCAGGGGACATATCATACCCAAATCAAAATATGGACTTTTGATATTTTCCCTGATGAAGGGGTCATAGAACACAAAGTCAAAGAAATGGGAAGCACCAACCCCAAAATAAATCACTGAACGTGATGGTAAATAGGAATATTTCTATTTGATCTCTTGTCTCTTGGACCCATGGAATCTACTTGTTCAGGGAGTAGAACCATATAACTGATATTCATATATAGGACATATTGCATTCTGTAAAGTGGTTCCCCATTCTAGTCAAGTATTATTTCTAACCTAGAGTATTGACTATATCTTTAAAGAAATCATTCCATCATGTTTTCAAGTGACAACTACTGTTATTTGATACAAAATTGTGTTGAGCTCTAAGTTAACCCTCTTTTTATTGATCTGACTGCCACAAGAAAAGAACGTATGATATGTACATGTCCTGCAAGACAGAAGCCTCTCAATCAAGCAAGGGAGAGTTCTTTGTTTTACTGAAAGAGAGAAACAGGTCATTTTTGCAAGATCAGAAGGTTCAGAATATTTGGAGATTAAGGATATTTGGGGTATACTCTCAGATATCCTCATATTATATGTCAAAATCATTCTTGCTCAACCAGTGTCCTGTGTTTAGCCTTGATTGAAAGTTTTCCATTTTTTGAATTTCAGTCGCTTTTGCTGTTAAACCTGATGTTTGTTCCTCAGATTTTTCTGCTTTCCAACTACATGACAGGAGAGTCTCTTTATATGCAATCAATGAGGCCTCCGGTTTCAACATTTAGTTTTTAGATTGTCAATCAATCACTCTCAAGCTCTGTAAAAGCCACTCAATCTCACCATCCTTATGGTCACTATTTACCACATATTTCTCAAGTGCCAGATTGTTCCAGCTAATGTTGTCCTTGCCAGTGGTATAACACTGCAGTCCACAACCAGTAAATGTTTTAGCAATTGTCCAGGGATTCTCTGTGCTCCTGCCACCAGTGGGGTCTTCTTTGCCAGCTGGAGGCAGTTGGCAATACTCCAAAACTCCTTTTTAGACTTTCATTTATTTGAATTGTTCATGGCACTAATTGACATGGTTTAATTTTCCCAGGTAGCAAAATTTAAGATTAAAATTAGCATACAGAGTGCTCAATGGGGTACATGACTTGATCAACACCTTGGAAGAGATGAAAAGTTTTGGAACAGGGGAAAGATGAGTCACAGTGCAATTCTTAAATCATGTCAATGAGGGTCTCTACAGCTGAGATGTCAGTATGACTCATCTGTAGTTTGGTAAAGGTTCCAACCTTTATCTCACATGCTGATCTGAGAATGAACACAGGATGCCCAGAAAAGGAACTGTGGGCTTGGAATAGTGAATCACCAAAGAAATTTGTACCTGATGTCCATCATCTGGCAGTATACTCAGAAGCTGGGGGTGGAATGATGACTGTGTGGCATATAACACCTTTCACCATAAAATCTGTAAATTTTTCACTTACTTCTAAAATTAAAAAGGCATCTCTTATATGATATATACATAGAAACTACCTATGATTATCAAATAATATTTTAATTTTTTTTATTTTCTGAAATATTAGGCAAGCAACATAGCATAAATTTTCTGTGGACATTTTTTCCTTATTAGAATGACATTGATTTTAGAAGAGTTTATAAAGCAATATGGAGCCACAGATTGGTGGTTATCCAATGCCATCTGTATTTACATATTCCAAAATTCCTTCTTAATGAAAAAAATGGTAGTAAAACTATCTTCACAATTTATATTACCTGATGTGATAAACGTATGTTTATTAGATCAAAAATGATTAAAAATTTCATCATGTCATTAATTGGGAAATATTGCTGCCTTTTAATATTACTCATGAGTCACGTTACAAGATATAGTGGCTAAGTCTTAGACATAGTTAAACTTTATTTTAATATATTCTTTCCTTAATTTTGGATTAAAATCAACAATTATTAATGACACTGCCAATTTATGTTTTATAAAACTCTTATTCTCCGAATATTCACTTTTAAATGAATATATTTATGATGTTTTAATGCTTTCTTTATGAGTCAGTTTTGGGTGCACTTCATTATCATGTTGCTCCCTGACTTACATAAGGTTTTGTTGCAGACTTCCGCAAAGATTGGAGCATAGGTATCTAAGATCAATTGACAGCACAGGCAATACTTCTCAAGTGATAGTATAAGTCAGTGGGAAAATGACCTTTTTTAACTAAATTGTTTTTAAAAGGACTATGTGTTCAGTTCACATTTAACCCTGACTTAAGAGATGGATACACTTCTTGATTTCTAATAAAATCATGAACCTTACTAAATGTTTGAAGTATTCTTTTTTGGAAAGTCAATAAAATGAAAACTAGGATTCAGACATGGATTTTGTATCCCAGGAGGCTCTGGGTTTTGTCCTGGCTTTCAGGCTCACCGCATGTTCACTGTAGTGTGCACAGAAATAATATTCAGGAAAATCGTCCAAATCATTACCAACTACACCACTCATGCTCTTAAGAGCTAAAATGTCATGCACTGCCTAAGTTAGTCTGAAAAATGACTTACTGTGATTATAAACAATGGAGAAGTTCTCTTTGAACTATGCTTTACAATTGAAGAATACCTTAAACACTAAAACTTAACTCTGCCTTTGATTTTAAAGCCTGAAGATTTATATAAACTTCCTTTTCCAAACAGTGATTAAAGCCTGTCATTACAACTTCAAGATCCAAAATCTTTTAATAGTTTTGTCAAAATTTATTTCAGAAAAATTTCAGAGAATTTTGGCTCCAAGGAACATGCAAGAAGAGGGACACATTTTTGGGACTAATTAACTGAAAATTCAGCGTCCTCAGAGTAGCTGGTTATGCTGCAAGAGGACAACCTGCAGAATTTTCCAAGAAAGACTTCAAGCTTTGTCCTTAATTCTTCCCCTGTAACCAATGCCCTTATCCATAAGCCCACAGTTTTCCTTCCCCCAAAAACAAAAAGCAAAACTTGTGCTTAATACTAAAAAATGTGGTCTAGTGTGAAGTTTAAGAACATAAAGTTCTTAAAACCTGAAACTGTTTTCATACATCATCTTTGCTTTTTCATTCCATATATCAAATTTCCTCATTCCCTAAAAGCCTCATAAGTAGTTACTTTGTGATAAAATATTATATAGCCAAGATAATACTAACAACAAAAGTAATAAGAACAAATATCAAAAAAGACTAATGGGTAAGTACATGGGAATTAAATCTACCAAATTATGCTATGTCCATGTACAAATACTCCACAACGAATCCTACATAATGCACTAATTAAAACAAAAATAACAACAACAATAACAGAAGAGGGATCAGTAGAATAAAGTAAGCAAATGTGGGGAGGAATGAGGGGAGGGAAAGAGAGGGTACTGGAGAATGTGATTGATTAAATTATGTTATATGCGTGGATGAATACGGCATAATGAATTCCACTAACTATCTATAATTATAATGTACCAATAAAAATACGAAACATAATAACAACTGCTATCATTAAGTGTAAGTGCCAACATTCTTCTTTTATAGAAAAAATATTAAACTTTTATTTGTTAAATCACACACACACACACACAAGTATGTGCTAATGTCATTTTGAAAAATACTTTGATGAGTATAGAGACATTTTAAACACTTATATATTTGAACAATGTCCTCTGCTACCTAAAGCTGGGTCCAGGCCTATTTTAATTTTGTAAATGAGTAACCCATAAACCTGCTCTAAGTAACTTCAGTAAGCCTCACACTTAATAGGAAACAAGTCTGTAAAACAATGAGAAAACAAATGAAGTAAGTGATTAATAATAAAAATCAAAGGATTCTGTATGAACAGCACTGGATGGATAGGGAATGAGTTTTTGTAAGTTGTCTCACAGCCGCCTGATGATACATAAAATATTCAATTTGAGCCAGTTTCAAGAGTGAGGATGAATAACTATTCATAGTTAAGAGCATGAAAATGTTGAGGTTAAAATTCCATTTCAAACATTAAGCAAAATTCCTGCTCCATAGCATGCTTTTTAGTCCTTCAGACTGAGTTACTGCCTGGGTTAAAGTTGTAGGGAGGCATATCTTGGCTTAATATAAGAAGCTCCTTGGGCTAGCTAACAATGGAATTTGCTGCCTCATGAGTTATTGTTCACACTGTCTGTGTAAAATACACTCAAGGGCTGCTAGGCCATTCATCAGCATGTTTGAGAGAAATTTTCTGCATTGGGTTCAACTGGGTATCTATCCCCAAGGGACCCTGTGAATGATAAGGTATGTGATCCTAAATCTTGTCAAGGTCATGCAGTGATTAAAGACAGGTTATACTTGTGAAAAATACAAGTAGAAAAAAGAACTTTGCTATAAAAGAAATGTGATGTTTGAAGTTTTCTCTGAGGGGAAGCTTTTCACAGCACACTATCTGATATAAGACAAAAGGAAAAAAAATGTTAGCAAAGATGAAGAAAGTCAAATGTGTCCAGGACAGTGATGTGGGGCACTGAAGCTAGACAGCACCAGATGAAGGTGATGTTCTACCCTTACAGATAATTAGCACACCTTTTCACATCCTTAAAAGGAAATTTTTTTACATCCTCTTTTGAAAGATTTTTGTTTAGTTGCCTACTCATTTATTGATTGGATTATTTGTGGGGTTTGGTGTCAAGGTTTTTGAGTACTTTCTATATTCTGGATAATAGACTCCCATCAGAGGGTAGCAGGCAATAATTTTCTCCCATTCTGTAGGTTCACTCTGGACACTCTTGACGAATTCTTTAGCTGTGAAGAAAGCCTTTCAGGTTAATGGCATTCCACTCATTGATTCTTGGGTTTAATTTTTGTGCTATGGGAGGAGGTGCCTATCTTGATGTGGTGGAATGCTTATCCTATTTATATTTTAATAATTGTACAGTTGCTTGCTTACTTCCTAATTCTTTGATCCTTTTCGACTTGAGTTTTGCAGAGGTGTGCAGGATCTAATTTCAGTTGCCCTTTGACTATCCAGGTTATCCAGCACCATTTGTTGAGCAGGCTGTCTTTCCTCCATGCTACATTTTTCTCCCTTTGTCAAATATCAGATGGTTAAAGACTTGTGGGTTTGTCTCAGTGTCTTCTATTCTATTACATTGGTCATCATGTCGGTTTTGGTACCAATACCATACTATTTTTGTTAATATAGCTCTATAGTATAATGTTAGGTCAGGCATTGTGGCACCTGGTGTTTCGTCTTTCTTGCTTAGCAATGCTTTGGCTATTCTGGGTTTCCTGCTATTCCAAATTAATTTGTGAATTACTTTTTATATGTCAATGAAGAATGTCTTTGGTATCTTGATGGTGATTACATTGAGTCTGTACAGGGCTTTTGACAGAATGGTCATTTTAATTGCACTGGCTAATGGAGATATATGATAAAATATTCTGCATCATTAGCAACCAGAAAAATGCAAATTGTTTCACTGAGATTCCACCTCACTCTAGTCAGAATGGCAAAAAATGAAGAATATGAACAATAATAACTGAAGGCATGTTGGAAGAAAGGAACTCTAACACACTGCTGGTGGGACCTGCAAACATGTACAGTTACTCTGGAACGCAGTGTGGAGACTCTTCAAAAACTAGGGATGGGGAATTGGAGCAGTGGCTCAGTGGTTACCTGGCATGCACAAAGACGAGAGTTCCAGTGTAGTACCATGTATGCAATGAAATGTCAGAGCAACAAAAGCCACATGAAGAACTAAATAAAATTGATTTTCTTTTCTCTCTCTAAAACAAAAACAAAAACAAAACAACAACAACAACAAAAATAAACTAGGGATTAAACCTAGGGATACAACCCTAAGACCCAGCTTTCCTATTCCTGGGTATTATACCAGAAGAGCTAGAACAGGCACACTACAGACACACAGCTATATCAATGTTTATCACAGCTGAATTTACAGTAGCTAAACTATATAGCTAATCCAGATACCCCTCACTGGATGAATAGAATAAAAAATTGTGGTATATATAGTAATGGAGTTCTACTCTGCTATTAGAAAGAATGATATCATGGAATTTGCAGCTAAATAGAAATGGAAAAAATCATACTGAGTGAAATAAGCCAAAAACAGACTTAACAGCCGAATGGTTTTTCTCATATGTGGAAGCTTGAGTAAAACCTAAGATAGGATGGAAGTTGACCAAGTTTAATTAATAAACCCATCAAAGTTGAAATTTCACATAAGGTGGAGGAATCCTAACAATGAAGTGGGGGGGAGAAGTCAGGGAGGGGAGAGAAGGAAAAGGGAGTGTTATCATATGGCTGGGAACATTTGACTCCCATGAAAAGCCAGACTATTGTAAAACAGGCAGAGAAACTCAGGAAGTGTCTCAATAACTCAGTGAATTTTCTGCTATTATTATCTCCACTTCAAAATGAAGTGTTGAGTTATGTCTAAGTGACATTCGCAAAGATTTTGATGGAAGAAGGGGAATGTGAAGCTGATTTGGTTTGATTTGGAATCCCATTCTCTTGGTTATTTTTCAAAACAGCTTTTCAGTAGAGTGGCTAATGAAAAATTAAATTGGATTCAATGTGATTAACTTTTATTAAATTAAATGTTCTGCATTAGACCTGCTCTTTCTTTAGCATCTGTCACTTCCATTCTAAGCCTCTACTCAATTCCTATCTGCCACCAATATTTCCTATCATTCTCTTCAATATGCACTTTCTTTCTTTTAATTGCAATGAAAAAAAAAATACTGCTGTTGCCAGAGGTGGTAATACATGCCTATAATCCCAAAAACTTGGGAGGCTGAGGCAGGAGGATCACAAGTTTGAGGCCGGTCTCAGCAAGTTAGTGAGGCCCTACTAAAAAGCAAGACCTGTCTCAAAATAAAAAGGGTTAGGGATGGCTCAGTGGTAAAGTGCCTCTGGATTTAATTCCCAGTATAAAAAAGCAAAGCAAAGCAAAACAAAACAAAACAAAACAAAAAACCCCGCTGTCTTAGATTTTCTTTCATATTTCATATGACCTTTATTTTTTCCTCAATGGTGAGTGAGTTATATTGGGGGTAGGAAAGTTGTCTTCAAGGATGGTCAAATTAAATTTTCCGCATTACTAAATATGACCAAGGGCTCTATTCCCTAGGAAAATGAATTTAGAATTATTATACATGGATTCCTTTTTTTAAAAAATGGTTCCTTGTTCTTAAAAAAAAAAAGAGAGAAAACAAGAGAGAGAGAGAAAGAGAGAGAGAGAGAGAGAGAGTCCATTTTTATTGAGTTTTTCACATGGCTTTCATTGCTCTGACACTTAGTTGTGTACATGGGTACTGGGGTTTGAACCCCTGTATTCCGCATGCAGGACAAGCACCTAACCGCCGAGCCATGGTTTCAGTCCTTTACAGGGTTTCTGGAAATATCCATGGATGAGGATGACTATATTATAGAGACCTCCCTAAAATGACAAGTTTTAAGGGTCCAGTTTAGAAAAGTGGATTCCATGTCCTTCCTCAGAGGTCTACAACATTACCATATTATGGGTGTGGAAAGGTTGTGCACTAGGAGCCAATTTAAACAGATTTAAATTACATTTATATTTAAAAGGTGTTCTTCTTTTTGGTGCAACATAATCTTACATACTGAGGAGATTCACTTTCATGGAATCATGCATACTCAACTAGTAACAATGTAACATGAACTCATGCATGCCCAGGGTCCCCCACCCCACCCCCCCACACTCACTTCCTGTTCTCCTACCTCCACTGCATTACCCTCAATTACATATTTATATGCGTTCTTAATGTAGAAATTTCCAACCCTTTTGACCTTGGAGCCATTTATAACAATCCATCTTCCATTAACATTCCAGTGAATGTTTGAATTTTTGCTGATAGTAAGTCATAAGTGTAAAACAGATAATTTCAGGATGATAGAGTGATAGTAAACCAATAACTCACTTTCAGTTTACATGGGAATTATGTGATTTTTTTAGGTGTCTAAACACTTATTCCTTCCTGACGGACCTTTGGATACCTTCACATAATTTAAAAAATGCAATGTTCTGAGTTCTTTCCTTAATTTGAGCAAAGTAATTTCTAATTTCTTCTTATTTTAAACAATTATCCTAAGTATTAATAACTCTTCTCTTTTCCCCTGTTAAGATGGAATTTCACATATTGTATTATCTTCTTTATGTTATAGTTACAATGTGATTTGAAACATACTGGCATTTCAATGCCTGCCTTCATTGTATAAAGCCTTTTTGGTGATATGGTATACACATACATCTATCTAGCTATAATATGTATATGTAAACACATATGCAATGTATATCCACGTATATGTATTTCCTTTTGTGTCTTTGAAACATGTGTGTATATATGTGTATGTGCATGTGTTTCTAAAACAATAGCCTTATACTCTTCTCATTAGAAATGAAGGTTACAGTGATTCAGTAATGAAATATCTACATATTACTTTCTATATCTGATTCTCTGGGCCCTTTTTTATTTTTATTTTTATTTTTTTGGTGCTGTAATATGGACTGAATCATGCTTTAATATGGACTGAATCATGACACTTTTCTCCTACTAACTCCACCCCTTCCAAAATCTCCATGTTGGAGCCCTAACCTCCAATATGACTGTATTTGGAGTTAAGGCTTTCAGGAGGTAATGAGTTTAAATTAGATCATAAGGGTGAGTCTTACATATGATTGAACTGGTGGTCTTATAAAGAAAGATAAAATATTGATCTCTTCTTGCACATACCAAGGAAAGGCTCTGTGAGGACACAAATAGGCAACTGTCTACAAGCTAGGAAGAGAGCCTTCACCAGAACAGAAATTTTAGCTTCTGGCCTAGAGAGCCATAAGAAAATAAATATTTGCTATTTAAACTACAGAGCCTATGGTGTTTTCAGCATCTGTAGCTGACAGACAATTCAGTCTCAAGACCTCTGTGACTGAATCATTATCTTTTCTTATAGCACACTTTGAGTCTTGTCTGATATCATTTCTCAGTACCTATGAACACTTTTTGACCCTTCCCTATTTTTTTTTCTATTTTGTTTCATTATAGTTCCCAGGCAAAAAAAAAACTTACCATTTTAGGATATTTTCTACCATGCAGTACGGGGAAGAGAAAGTGTAAAAGAAACGATGTAATATGAAAACTATCCTCTTTCTTTTTTTTAATTTTTTATTCAGAAATTTATTTGTTGAACAATCAAACAAGCTTCTAATGAAGTAATATATATATAAAAATATATATAAATAATATACATATATATATATAAATTCTGAAAATTTCTTGCTATCCTTTTTAGTAGTTGTAAAACTTTCTCAATCTACAGTGACACAAAATTGGCTCTCTCTGTCCTCAGCACCTTACTGAGATAGAGCATCACAGTTGCTTGCAAGCAAGCTGTAATCACTGCCCAAAGTTAACACACACTCAACGCACTCTTCCTCTTCAAGTGTGAGGGTGGTGTGGAAACTAAGATAAAATAATAGTATTTTTTTTCTCTCTCTCAGTTTAGAAGGCATGTTTGCAGTTTTTAGCTCTACAGTTACATCAATAACTAGTTAGCTAGGATTATGCTGTCCAGAATAAACCTTCATGGGTGAGTTTAAGGATGGTCACATTTCAAAGGTCAAGACTATTCCCAGGAGATTCACATGAACTGGTGTGTGCGTAGAGGAAATGCTAAAAGAGGGCAAACAAACAGGTCCACTACTCCAGCAGGCACAAGAGGGTCACTACAAAACTGGAATTTTTGAGGACCAAATTGAAGAACCCCACATATATTACTAAAGCCCCTAGTTTGATTGTAGCATTTATAGTTATATTGAGTCTGATATATTTCATGCTGGTAGTTAGTTTAACTTATTAGATGAAAATGTAGCTCATAAAATTTCTTATTTATCAAATTAGAGCAAAGCAAGTAGCAGGAATATAAATAATTTGGTTCATTATCAGTGCATTTAGTGGAGCAGCCTCTTTTTGAATTAGAAAGAGGATGGTTTTGGAAAGCAAGAACGCAGCTGGGTGCAAATACTTGTCTATCTGCAGTGATCCCAGTCACTTAACATAATAGATTCACTTCTTGTTCATGTTATTTGCCACATTAGCTGCAGGTCAGCTGTGACTTATCTACAACAAGGCTTTAGACTAATGGAATAGCCCCTAACAAAACAAGGATATTCCTGTGGCAGACAGAAAAATAGAGAAAAAGTGCACAGCCTCTTCTCTTACCAAAAGTGGCTCAGGTCACTTCCATTCTCAGAGAAAATATGAATCTAATCCTGACTGCAAGGATGCAGAATTAAACTCTCCCCAAACAGAGAAGATCCGCAAGTTACACAACAGCTGAGAGGGTTATCTGACCATCTCACAGGAATGGGGAGCAATAACAGGGAACCATGATTAGTTCTACTGCATAAATGAACCTCTCTAATTATCAAATTACTTATCAAACCATGCGAAGAAAACATTTATTCATGGCAGCTACAACCTCTAGCATATTTTCACCACATATTATTATTGTGGTTCATTCTATGATTAAGTACATTTTGAATTTTAATTACAAGGCTTTTGCCTGTAAGAGGTATCAGCATTAGTATTTTGAATATATTATAGGTCATATATTATGTAAATGGTACCACTAGCTAGTATTTCAAGAAAACCATCAAAATTAAAGTATCATAGAAATGGAATTGCTGTAGTGTCTCAAATTAAATTGAATTGCAAGCATAAATATGAATTCAAGATTTTTAAAAAATATATATAGATGAATAGACAGATATGGAAAGATAAAGATACTTGTACCTCCTCTCATTGAAATGGTATAAATGAACATTTACAACAGTGAACAGTACTCATAATGGAGCCTTCAATATCTTCTCCACAAAATTGAACCTAGATGTTTGAGAAACTCATGATTTTATGTTTGAGAAAAATAAAATGATACAATGAGACACATGTATAATATATCTCAAAGAAAAGATGCTTTTAAAAAGTAATAGGGGACACACTATCTAGATGGAAGTCACTCCTACTAGCAAAGTTTTCAGTAAATTGAGCTTTTAAAAAAAGTACTCTGGACCAAAAGCCACCGAATTACTGAAAATCCATGTAAAATCATGAAATGAATTACCCATTTAGTAAGAATGTTAGATAGTGGCTAGCAATGAGAAGTGAAATGCTTGACAAGGCCACAGCTTTAGTCTTGAAGTTTGCTGTAAGCTACTGCCAAGATAGATAAGCTATGGAAAAACATTAGTACACAAATGTTGAGAGTAAAAGAGGGAGAATGTCTCAAGAACAAAGGATCTATGGGTCTATCTCTTCACAGGCCCCATAAAAGTTGAGATGAACCTAAAAGCACCAGGTGTCTCTTACTAGCTCAGAAGGGGGTATTCCTTAATAGGGCAGGTGCAAGGACCACTATTAACCCCAATGCCCACATTAACATAGGATTGATCTGTACATGAAGTCCCCCTAAATAGGATGGCCACCATGATAGTTCGAGAGAGGACCAACTGAGGTCAAAAACTCCACCGCCCGACCTGAAGGAGGAGTTGAATACCTGATTGGTGAAGGTTGCTGAAGGAGGACCCCAATTTTCAAATCAACCATTAAACAGCAATAAATTTGGAGACAATAAATAATAATAATAAATTTGTCATTCTTTGCTCAGAGGCAGCCCATTCTGTCTCTTGAGTGTGCTCTCTGCCTGAATCTTACTCTGGTTTTACATTACTTTCACCTCTCTTTCTCTTATAATAAAATTCTCTTGCATGACCTTTGTGTCTGACTAAACATTTCGGCGGAACACAAGAACAGAGGTTTGGATTTTTAGCTCCCTGCTTTCCTGTGACAAGACCACGGTTACAGAACAGGCAAGTCATTTCTAAGAAAAAAGACCAATTCTGGAAGCATAAAATTACCTACCTGATTTTAAATTACACTACAGAGCTATATGAACAATAACAGCATGGTGATGATATAAAAACAGATGTAGAGAAATGAGAAAAATAGAAGCCACACGTATATAGTAATCCGGATCCTCAACAAAGTTGCCAAAAACACACATTGGACAAAAGACAGCCTTTCAAACAAATTATACTAGAAGTACTAGAAATTCATATGTACAAAAGGAAACCTAGACCCCAATCTGTCCCTTTGTGCAAAGGACAACTCAAAATGGACAAAGACCTAGGAATTGGACCAGAAACTCTGCAACTGCTAAGAAAACATAAGGTCACCATTCCAATATAGAAGCACAGCCTGACTTCCTCAATAGGAATCCCTAAACTCACAAATTAATAAGAAGAATTAAAAAATGGGATGGCATAAACTAAAAAGCTCTGCACAGCAAAGGAAATAATTAAGAGCATGAAGAGACAGGTTATAGACAGGGACAAAATCTTTGCCAGCCACTCTTCTGACAGAGGGTGAATTAGAATAATCACTATTAACACAATGTGGAGGTTCCTCCAAAACCTTGGAATGGAAGCGACATATACCACTCCTTTGCATTTATCCTAAAGAATTAAAGACAGCATGCTCTACTGATATATGCATAGCCACGTGAGCAGCACAACCCACAACAGCAAAATTATGGATCCAGCCTAGGTGTTAATCAGTGGAACAATGCATAAAGAAAATATGGTATTTGTTAAGTGAGATAAAGCAGACTCAGAAAGTCAAGGGTAGTAGGTTTTTTCTCATACGTGGAAGCTAGAGAGAAAATAGGGGAAAGATGGGTGGTCCCATGAAATTAGAAGCAATACCAGTAGCATAGAAGGAAGTGAACAGAGCGAGGGTGTAGGGGAGAGAAAAGAGAAATACTAGGGAAAGAAATTAAAATGTTCTATGTGTATGTATGAATATGTCTCCATGACTTCACATACTAATTATACTACTATGTATAATTATAATCTACCAATAAAATAATTTAAAACACAGAGTATGGTTAGAGGGAACTTTGGGTAATATGATTTAAAATCCGTTCAGTTCATCTGGTATGAAATTGTCCAAATTACTTATTCGCTGAGATATTTCTAAATGTTAGGTCAAAAATAATAGCAATATGATAATATTTTAACATCACTCTACATTTGTATATTTTCTTCCCACCATGGATTTATTGGAAAATTCACAGGTATCTAGTGTGATAATTCCAATGAAAATGCCTGTTCTCCATCTAATTGTCATCGACATATTGATTTTTGACTGAATTCAGAGAACTTTGGTTAATGATAGACATCATTTTATTTATATTTATCATGTTTATTTTAAATCACTTAAAGTTTCACCATTTTGAAGTCAACTTATCAGAATATTTTTTTCGGGTAAAATTAGCTTCACATATTCTTAATGAATTACTATAAATATCATTCAAAAACTTTGAGTCCAATTAGTCCTAGAAAGCAACTCCAGTTAGAGCTTCCTGGGAAGATATGAAATGTACTTTGAGACTCAGGAAACACCTGCTTCCCTGGTCCTGTCTTTCTCTCTCCTTGTGTTTCTTGGCTCCTAAGTAAGTGCTTTGCTTCACCACATACTCTTGCCATGATGTGTTGCTTTTCCAGAGGTCCAAGCAAATAAGGTTCCCTAATGTTGGACTGAAACCTCCAGAACCACAAACCAAAATAGACCTTTCTCTTTATAAGTTGATTTCTTTATTTATTTAAAGTGCATTGAAGCTGAGTAAGTGACTACAAGCCTAAAAAAATGAAGAAAATGCAAACAGAATTGTCTGGGTGGAGGACAGGAGGGAGGTTGTCTTAACATCATGGTGTATTAGGAAACATAGCTGATAGCATGCACGAGGGCACTGGGGAGAAAGGGAGATAGAGAGGGAGATCAACAGACTTGGACACTATGTGGAATGAATCATTCAGTTCAATTTGGACCTTCTTTGATAAGGTATTTTTGCATATTTAAGGTGGAAAGGTAGGAACCACATTATCCACACCCCTTTGCAGATTAAGTTCACTATGAGAACCCTATTTTGTTAACTAAACCCACTGGGAGAAGCTTACATGGAGGAAGAAGGAGGGATTCCTTCAGTCATGTTTTCTGCCGTAAGCAAAGTCCTAGACACGAAACAGTTCTGGAGCAATGGGAGTCAGGTATAGTGTAGTGAGGTCTGTCTTCACCTGGCAAGTGTGATGAGGCACATGTGTCCCCACTGGCGTGGCAGAAGCAGCAGAGGTCCAACTTTGTCCCAGTGCTACTTGGTGTATTCACAACAGTTGAGCCACTGGCGGCTGCCTGCCTTCTGCTCTTCTGGTCCACCCAGATAACTTTTAGGCATCATATAATACAAAATCTGTATTTTCATAAAATACATAGAATGATTTCTATTTTCTACATTAGTGTGTAACACAGCATTGTTTATTATCCTCCGTTGGTTTAAGTGGAGATGACAGAAACACCAGCCCTGGAACAACGCTCAGTCTCTGGAATGGTTTTGGCTTTCCTGATTAAAACTTGAACAAATTATTTCAGATAGACATGAACTTTCCAGGATTCTTTGTTTTCATGTGAACAATTGGTTTCTTGTCCTACCACCTACCCCGTTGTGAAGAGGACTGCTCCTGTTAGTCTTCTAAAGTTTCTCTGTGCTTTATGTGCAACTTCTCTACCCAAGAGAGCTGAGAAGATATTGTGGCCACAATTGAAAGTACCAAAGCATGAAGATACAGACAGTTCCAAACATTATTTGTTGAAGCAAAACAAAGAAGAGGTTCATTGTCCTCAGTTGGTCACTAGTAATAATAAAAATAACCATGGCTTCAAGTGAAATATGAAGTTCACTTTAAGAATAATGCAAAAGATCATACTCTTCACAATGCCCTGAAATCACTTTCAGCACAATTCAGGAAACAACAACAGTAACACCAGTTATGTGGCAATATCAACAGGAAATTCTGCTTTCCTCAGGAAGACAGAAACTGCACTGAAGAGAAGAAAAATAAATTTGAGACTGGATCAGATTTTTAGGATCCAGAGAAATGTACCAGGAAAGAAAATTTGCAAACAAATAATATTCTGTGAATAGTAAACAAACTACTACAAAATGAATTAATGAAGTGGAGCTCCTGAACTGTAAGAGCAGAGGCTGATAAAGGAAAAGGTAAGAGAGAACAAAGAACAAAGAATCAAGAACAAATATATATTTGCATAGTTAGCCAACGCTGATGCCATGTCAAGGTTTCCCCCCTTGGGTTCCCCATGGTTCTTTTTTCCCCTAAAGAACCCCTGTGTTAAACGGACTTCTCATGGAGGTTGGAGATCTCCTCCTGAGTTGACTCCCCCATACTCCCTCCCTTCACTCTCCTAGATATCCTTCCTAATCCCTCCCTTCTCCCTGCCCCGCCTCCCATTATCTCCAGGTATCCTAGGCAAGGTTCTCCCTGTTTGTGTAAAAATTCATACATGTTGAGGTTATTATTAGCTTAGCCAGCTAGCATACTGTTTCTCGTTGTATTCCAGCTTCCATAAATGAGAGAAAGAATTTGGCCCTTTAGTCTCTCCATCCATGTAGCTGCAAAAGCCATAATATTGTTTTCTCTAATGGCCAAGAAGTATTCCATTGTTTATATGTAACAAAGTTTTTGAATCAACTCATCCAGTGAGGGGTATATGGGTTAGTTTCATAGTCTAGCCTCTATAAACAATTATAAATTAAGCTGCTATAAACATTGATGAAGCCGTATCTCTATAAAATGCTGATTCTAACTCTTTTGGGAAAATACCCAGGAGTGGGATAGCTGGGTCATAAGGTGGTTCCATCCTCAATTTTGTGAGGAGTCTCCACACTGCTTTCCAGAGTGGCTGAATCAGTTTGCAGTCCCACCAGCAACGGGACAGTGTCCCTCTTTTCCCACAGCCTCTCCAATATATGTTTTTGTTTGTATTCTTCATTTTTGCCACTCTAACAGGAGTGAGGTGGAATTTCATTGAAGTTTTGATTTGCATTTCTCTTATTGCTAATGATGTAGAGCATTTTCTCATATATTTATGGACTTTCTGGACTTTTGGTGAGAATACTCTTTTTAGATCCGTAGCCCACTTATTGATTGGATTATTTGTGATGTTGTTGTTTAGCTTTTTTAGTTCTTTGTATATTCTGGATGTAAAATATGTATGTTCTGTATAAAATACACATTTTATGAAAAATATTTTCCAAAGGAACATAGTATATAACATCTAAAATGTGGTTATAAAATAAATGAAATAAAATTTTCAAAGCAGAAATTACATTTGGATATCTCGCTAGTTCTCAGAAAACACAAATGCACTAGAAAAGTATAGAGAATACTCAAAACTGGGTATATAACATTAATACAGAGTGCAGGAATATGTTCAAAATTATTGAATAATATTAAGGAAATAAGAACAAACTTTAAGAGAATTTTTTTTTTTTTTGGAAAGCCTGAAGGGCTTGACAGTTATTAGGAAATAAATGTTCCCAAAATATACTTCAAAATTTTTAAAACCTAAAAGAAATATTTTAAAATCTCCTATAATCTGCAGCAGTGTAAATGTATGAAGAGATACAACTATGATATAATATACAGTAAGTGTATATTATATATATATAATGTAAAGATGCCTGGATTTAGGATGAGGTCTTTTTGGGAAAAATAAATATACTTCTTGATATTATAAAACAAATAGTTGAGAATAAAGATTCTGATGTTTGAAGCTATTCAAGAAATGGGAGAAAATATTTTTTGAAATATTTTAGCACTCTGTTGGAAATTTCATCCTAATTAAGATATGAAAACTAAAATCATGAAAATAATTGGCATATAGATTATTTTGTGCAAACTTCAAGTTTTCTAAAGCAGAAGTCATCACTTGTAGAAGGAAACATCATAAAGAATCATGTGATCTTTCACATGTCGCTTCTTCTTATATCCAATGTGTTTCAACAATCAGAAATCATCTCAAGTACACTTCAGAGGAAAATAAAGAGAAGTACTTTCTTTGACACTGTGCAAAGTTTTCAGATGAGTGAGTTGGTGGGCCATTTCAGATGCTGGAGAGTGGAATCCAAGAATAGAGACTGGTTAAAGCAGCAGGGAGCACCTAGAGACCTGGACACCTACCAGAACAAAAGTATTCTATATTGGAAGACCAAGCCCCTTTCAAATGGGTATTTCCTGAACATAAAACCAGAACCCACAAATCAATAGACATAAGTGAATAAACAAGTAGAATTACAGACCAAAAAAATAAAAATTAAAATTAATGATTTTTTAAATTTTTCCAACGAAACAATATATTTATATTCTGAAAATTAGATTTACCCCCTAGAACCCCCTCCTAAAAACCCACCTTTGTCCCTCCCCCTCCCCCCTCTTTCCCAGTACATCTCTACAAATGCCTTAGCTTGTATGTCACTTCACCTTTTCAGGGTTTAACATGTGAAAGTTGACCACCTTTCGCAATGGTCAGGGTTTAGCTCCAGCCTCCACAGATGAGTGAAGACATTAGACCCTTAGTCCTCTGGGTTATGCTGACTTCACTCAGCATGATTTCTTCCATAGCCATCCATCAATAAAACAAATTACCATTTCTTAACATATGCATTTTACAAATTAAAAAAGGTATGTGGTGATACTTTCTTGATGAATCTATTGATTCTACCTTTATAGGGCAAATTTGAAAAGAAGACTTAAATTTCCACACATACACACACTCATATAAGATTTGAATATCTATTGACTTAGAACTACAACCTCCAGGAAACTAATCTACAGCAAACAAATCACAAGTATGTAGTATGATATTGCAAGAGTTCTTGGGTAAAATTGTAAAACAAAAATTCAAGGGTAGAAATGTTGTAGAACAAAAATCCACAAGCCATTTAATTGCAATGTATAATGTATCCATTCAATTTTTCATAAGGCATACAACTCTCACAATCCAGCACAGACAGAAAATGTTTTGTTAAAAATATGAACAGGAAAAATCCAAGTCAAAGGAAAGCATATATATCTTTTATATGATTGTATAAAGATGGCATTATACACAAAAGAATAATGGATGATTGTATAAACATTTTGTAAAAGAATTGAAACTTGAAATAATCAAAGACATTAAATCTAAAGAAAGAAAAATGAACTAATACCAACTTTAAAAATATATATTACTGAAATAAAAAGCAGACCATTTTTTAAAAATACCAACTAAAATAAAAACAAAAATAATCCACAAATTACCCAGACATTTTGACCAAGAAGAAAAATATATACATATACATACACACAGAAAAAGAAAACAGAAAAAAATTTGTGAGAAAGATATTAAAGCCAGTGATCAAAGATAAGATTCAAACTCATAAAATTTTCTCTTCATGTACATGAATAATTAAACATAAAATTATATTATCATAGAATATTAAAATGACATAAAATTAATAATTTCCATTATTGACAAGGTAGAAGAAAAAGTATTCTCTTCATGGCTTGTGGAACTAAAAATTGGTAGAAATTTTCTGGAAAAATTTTATCAAATGCATATCACTTGATTCTTTAATTTTTCCAAAAAGTCTATATTATAAAAAATATTCACCCATTTGTAATTATTAAGGAACATCCTTATAGTATGTTTTGCAATAGGGGACTGGCTGAGAGTGGAAATAATGAAGCCAATTCAAACCTAAATAAAGACAAAATAAAGCAGCTCTCCTTTTCACAATGGTACCTTTGGCCTAGCCCCTCCCTAACATTCTACAAGTGAAGAAGAGATAGTAATATTAATTAAGCCATTTTTCTTTTTGTCACTGTTATATAATATTATCACATGTTTTCCATTTTAAAGCAATAGTGCATCTACCATAACAGTTCTATAGGTGAGAAGTCCCTGTGGCAGGTACTAGTTCCCGTGTTTTGGGTTTAAACTTGATTATTCCCCAAAATCAAGTTGTTGGACATCTGTTATGAAGAGGTTTGGGGGGGGGATAATTTGATTCTAAGTTTGCCCAGATAAATCACAGGATTTAAATCTTTACACTTGCAGAACTGAGCCCCTTTCTTGCTCATCATCAGGAGAGGGCTACTCTGTTCTTTTGAGATCTGGGTGGGAACTTCCCACCTTTCACATGTGAGTGTAGGTAATGGCCAGTCAAATCCTCTCACACTTTGAATCTTTCTGATGTCCTTCCTCCCTGCATCTGCCTGATTTACTCTTCTGCTTTTAAAAGCTCATAGTGTTAATTGGGCCTGTAAAAACAAGCCCTGTTTTAACATTGCTGATTAGCAATCATACATTTGCAAAGTCTCTTTATAGCAGTATTCACATTAATATGTGATTGAATAACTAAGAGAGAAAAACCTTTGGGAAAGCAGGCCTCATTAAAATTCAGCCTAGTAGAACCATTGACACAAAGGTCCCAGATCTTAAACTTTAAAAGACAAGATCCCTTTCCAGTTCATTTCCTGAGCTTTATCTCCTAATTTGTAGAACATGTATTTCATATTTTGTCTTTCTCATTTCCTCCATGAATATATTTGGGTAAATTATCCACTATCACTTCTTTTCTTCCAAGCATCTTTATAAGCAAGCTTAGCATCTTTCATTGGAAGAACTATCAGCCAATGGAATTGAAGTAACACTTCTGATCCTAACTTAAAAGTGCTGAGATGAGTAAGATGTGCTGTATACACAGGAAAAGGAGTCACAATATTTACCAAAGTATGAATGCAGGTATTTTCCCATATTTAAATGGAGACATGAATGGTATCTTTGAAATATATTTATGAAGAATTTAGATGATTACTTGACCTAAAATTAATGTTCATAAATATTAGCTATTTTTATAATAATTGGTATTTTAATAATAGTCATTTGGGGAAGACTCAAAATGTGAGGGCAGGTAGTGGAGCTTTGGGGATATAGTTTATATGCAGAACAAACATTTATTTTGTGCTCAGGAATAGCCCCTCCAAGGTTAGAAACTGGCCATTTGGTTATGAATATAGACAGATCTAATTCCAAGTTAGAAGATGATTCATCATAGACTAAACGGCTAGAAGAATTATGTTCTTCCCTGTCTCTTACAAACATCTGCTAGATTAGGAAAATACCTTCTAGAAACATATAGGGCTTTTTTTCCTTAGCTATGAATGGATAAATTTTATTTTATTATTTTATTGAGTATTGGTATACATCCTCAGGTTAGACACTAATTTTCTAATTATTGTTTTTTTAAATTTACACCGCTTTTAAAACTATTTTCATCTTAAGTTGAAACAGCTGTGCATTAAATATTAAAACAAACAAGTAGTTGGCAATGATGGTTTTCATATAGTAATTAGAGTAGGCCAAGTCTTGGTAATAATGTACCTGAGTAAGGACTGGTTTTGCCAAGAAATGAAGACCAGAAAATGCCTAACATTGCACACTGGAAAAACACCAGTTACTGTACAAAACAGAAAATATCTGGAGGCCATAATACTTAAAAGGTAGCAATATTGCAATTCGAGGCAAAGAATACCTTGATTTATGGACATGCTAGGTTTAAATGAAAAGTACATAGTATCAGAATTAATTTTAGGACTGAAATTTTTTTATTCATTTAGTAAATGCTGCTAAACTCAGGACAGTTGGTGGAGGCTAGATGACATCTTGATATCCTTAAATTGAGAGCAGTCCCATCATTTCTTCTTCACTTTCTCAGACTCCCCTGACTCCCAGGATGTGTCCAACTGTGGCCTCCCACTAGTAGGCTCAACATTGTAGGACACTGTCAACATAGAGTGGATACAACATTATTAATATCTTCATATCAATGAGGTCTTTGGAACTTTGAAAAGAGTCAACTAATAGAATACTTGCTTGACAGAAACAGTTAATTTTGTGTTACTCTTTTCATGGTGAATGATTGCCCTGCCAGGTGCTACATTTCATAGTCCACCCATTATTATTGTAGAACTATTGGACTAATGGTCAAAATGAAATGAGTGATTTGGTCTGAATTGCTTCTCGAATAAGCCTTTGCTGATCTTTCCCATATGCTTTCTTGAAGCTCAGGACTTTAAGTTTCACTAGGGTGGTGAAACTTTAAATGCCTAATTTGAGAAAGCTGTCTATTGATCAGAACATCATGTACTCATGAGAGTGATTTTTGTTGTTAACAAAAATTTAGATATAGCCTTAAAGATATCCACTAATTCAAAAAAAAATGCGTGGTTAATTAAACAATGGAAGTACAAATTAAACTATCAAGATTCCTATTGATAAAAGTACAGCCTTTGTTAAAAATTGTCTATAATTTTCATACATCCTGAAATTTTTTCACAGCTGTCTTAATCTAAATGCCACCAAGTCAAAAAAGGAAACAATTAACATTATAATAAACATACATGATGAAGCTTCTCTGAAAAACAACTAATTATTTTGTGTAAGTTTACTTTTTAGTAATATATATTAGGAAAAAATTGTATTTTTTAAAATAAAAATGGCTTTCAGCACACTTATAATATCACAATGCAAATAGACATGATATATTACATAAATAACACATTTTTATGCTTGCCCAGCCAAAAGACATAATCAAATTAAAAATTATAGTTACTCAAATTTAACTTTCAGTCCATAAAACCTCAGTACTCTTCAAAATGCTGCAGTATCACCCAGTGTTCTCTTTAAATAACACCACAACTGACGTCCCATATTATTTTAGTCCCTTTCATTTTATGTATGAATTGATGCCTGCAGGTTACAAGGTCCACAGGAAAATGCTGATCTTTCTGACTATTTTTATATTGACTATTTCCCTGAATGAATTGAATTCTGAAGCTTCAATGTAATTTTATTTTCCCTGCAGTTCTCACATGGGTGTACCCAGGGGCAACAAAGGGAAAATAATGCTTTTCTTCCCAGCTCTCCACAGGCATTTGGTAAAAAGTCCCTCATGGACATTGATATGCTGGCTTTTGTCTACTGTTTGACTCTGTCTACACACAAGTCCATAAAAAAACCAGCAAATCAGCATGTAAGGTAATCTATGCTCTATATTCCTAATATCAAACAATCAGCTTAGAACTCAATAAAACTCTCTCCGCTGTCTTTGTATAAAACAAGAACATAGGATGACATTAAACTCATTAAGTAGATTCCACTGGACCTATAAAGCATGAATTCCCATTTTAACTCACCAACTTGTCTGACCAACAACAGTGCTCACATGATGTAACACTGCATTTGTATTACAAATTCTCAAGTGCATAATCATTTTCATATATCTTCAGTTAGATTCTGAGAATGAAGTTAGGTTTATAGAAATGGATAAAAAGAAAAAAAGAGTAAAGAAATGTCCAGAAGAACAAGTGAAATAGTAACACCTCCTGTATCATACTAGTTCTGTGAAAAGGAGAACAGGTGGAAGTATAAGCAACTTGTTAAAATTTGAAAAAAGATGAATGGATGGATGATTGAGTTTTGAAGTATGAAACAGCAGGAATTATCCCAAAGAAAAAGACATCAAATTTAAATCCAATGATAACTAGTTTTAAAAAATGTTTAAAGTTATATAATTATATACTGTGAAAATGTCTGGAAATTCTGCCTTAGAAGAAAGCAAAATTATGGCAAGTTTTTCTGAGCAAAATAATAAGGTGACTTAAGAGAAAATCTACTGTTAGAACAAAGATTTTAACAATAATTTGTCTTTTTATTAATTTTGAATAGTAATGAAAACAAAAATGAAAGACCTATCAAAGAAGTTACTAAAAGTTGGGTGGCCAAATTAGTTAAAAGAACAAGAGCAAACTTGAAGCATAGTGACATTTTTTCATTTGTGATGTGTTGCCTAATTGGTAGTTTGGTACAGTTTGAGACCCATAGAAATTCAAGGAGTGAATAATTCTGTGTGATACCTGCTTGCTATTGATGCTCCAGGCCTCATTCTCAATGTCACTATGAAAGATTTAAGAAATATTGTGATTAGGTACCAGGAGAGTTCTGTAACTTGGGGGGGGGGGAGGAGAAAATATCATGACTTACTCCAATCAGTGTGGTAACTTCTGACTCAATGAAATAAGTGCAAAATGTTTATAACTCAATTTTATAATTTAGCTTTATATCACTCATTTTGAACAAAATGAGGAGTGATCTCATACCTTTTATTTGCATTTTCTTAGTGTTTCTATGAGAAGTATAGCTCAATATTTATGCTATTTTTAATTTGACAGAATTGATGCCTTAATCAAATACTTTTTAAATGAATGAGTTACTTATAATTGGGGACAGCATAATCAGCTGGTGTTCATCATGAGTTTTGGCTATTGGGAAACGCACAATGTAATATTATCTAGGAGGACATTGTATGCATTTATAGATATTTTCAAAAAGCCCCTGTGAATATTAAATCATTGAAAGACTTCTGATTCATTGATACTACTTTTAAGATTTCTTAATGTCTTTTGAAATCCAGACATTGTTAATATCAATACAATTACTTCATAGCTCTCCAAATTGAATTCTCATAAAAATTGTTGATGCAATATTGAAGCTCCAAGGACAACAGATAAATCTTATTTAGAATTTCAAAATACTTAATTCTTAGAGAAACCATAGACTGATTTTTTTTATTTTATTCACTGAGTGTATTTCCAAAATTCGAAGTTGATTCCTTGACACATATATGGGAATGGATACTTTTACTTCCTTCTGGACTTCCTATTTTCACATTAAAGATGTGTCTTACTCAGTTCACTTTACTAGCTGTTTCACTTCTAGCTTTCATCAAGAAAGAATGAAGTGTAATAAAAAGCAACACAAGTTGGAAAAGAAAAAACAGCCATTAGACCCAGGTTCATTTATGATAGAGATTTTGGAATTCCAAACTAGGAATATAAAATAAAATAACTATGACTAACATGCAAAAGGATATAATGTAAAAAGTGGAAAACATAAAAAACAATAGGCAATGCACACAGAGAAACAAAAATTATAAGAAAGAATAAAAAGGAAATACTAAAAATAAGAGTCACTGTAAGAGAAAGAAAGAACGTTTTTTGTCTGCTCATTGGCACACTCAACATGGCAGAGGAAAGAATTATTGAGCTTGAAATTAAAAAGCAAAGAAAAACAAAAATAGTTTTTAAAAATTTAAAATAACAATCAAGAAGTTAGAACAATTACAAAAGACAAAATATTTGAGGAACAGCATGAAATACTAGTGGAAAAGAAAGCAAACTAAAAGTATGATATAATAATAGATGAGAGTATTAAAAATTAGTGATAGACATCAAAACTCAGGATAACAAAGCTCTGTGAACAAAAAGATATATACAAAAAGAAATCAGCATACATCCACATTATATTAAAACTGAAGAAAATGGGATTGGAACAGTGGTTCAGTGGTTACAGTGCTTGCCTAGCATGCACAAGGACACTGGTTCATACCCCAACATCATGTAAACAATGAAGTGTTGGAGCAACGAAAGCCACATGAAAACTAAATAAAATTGATTCTCTCACTCTCTCTCTCTCTCTCTCTCTGTCACCATCCTTCTCTCTCTCTCTCTCTCTCTTTTTTAAAGTGAAGAAAATGAAGGAAATAAACTGAAAGGAAAAAAAGAAAAAAAACTGTACATGTAGTCAGGAAAAGTTAAAAATTACATGGGAGCTCTCTTTTAAAATTACACAAATAAGAAGAGTTTTGAACAAAATAATTAAGTATTGAAAGTATCAAAATACAAAAGCAAACAAAAATCCCTGCCAACCTAGATTTTTTAAGGCAGTGAAATTATTTTTCTAATGGGAGACTGTTCTTTCTAGAATAATAAGAGTATTCAAAAAAATTCTTCCAGAAGAAGAAAAATTATATGTTGGAAATTTATACCTACATAAATAAAGGAAGATCATAAAGAAGAGATGATTATAAAATAAAAGTTTTTATTTTTCTTATTCTTGGTCAATTCACAGATAATGGTTTGTTAAAAAATATAAACAAGAATTAAGTATTTGATGGTTATAGCCTATGAATAAATGGAATGAATAACTGCAATGTTATAAAGGATGTGTGGGAAGAGCTGGGAATATCTGTTGCAGGAATTTGAACTAACAATGAAGTGGTAAATATTTAAAAGTGGATTTGGATTAGTCATTAAATGTTACACACTGCAGGAGTATTATTAAAAACATATTAAGAAAAAGTATAGTTAACCAACACATGAACAATGATTAAAACCAGAAAATCCAGAAGAAAATAAATTGAAATAAAAAGTATACATGTTGGAAAGGAAGAAATAGAAATCTTTGTTTGCAAAGGACCTAAATATTTATGTAGAAAATCTGAAAGAAAACCCAACATCCACAAAAAAAAACACATGATACTAAAAAATATAGGGCAAAAAGTTAATACAGATATGTGAATTGATTTCTGTATTCCAATATTAAGTTGGCATACAAGGTATCCCCCAGACCTCCTGTGTTAATGCAGTAATATTCAGATGTGAAATGATCACATTCTGAGAGCTGTAACCTAATCGGCCTATCCTGGTTTGAGTGGACTAGTTAGGAGTAACTGAAGGCAGGTGGTATGTGACTGGAGGGGTGCATAGCTAGGGGCGTGGCCTAGAGGGGTTTATTTTTCCTGTGGTCCATTCCCTGGCCCTGCTTCCCAGCTGCCATAAGCTGATCTGCTTCTCTCTGCCACACTCTTCTGCCTTGACGTTCTGTCTCACCTCAGACTGAGAGCAATGGGGTCAGTTCACCATGGATTAAACCTCAAAAACCATGAGCCAAAATAAACTTTTCCTCCTCTATGTTGTTCTTATCAAGTATTTTGGTCACAGTAATGAAAACCTAATGCAATGAGTAATGAGTAAGTGAAATTAAATATTAAAACATGGTATCATTCACATTAGCACACACAAAAATGAAATAGATAAGCATAAATCTAAAAAGTATATACACAAAATCTACGAGGAATACCACAAAATACTGTTAAAAGAAATCAAATAATATTTAAATAAATAGAGAAATATTCCACATTCATGAATCGGAAGATTCAACATCATCAGTACCTGTTCCTTGCAGCTTGATCTACTAATTGAAACATTCCCTGTAAATGTCACAGCAAGTTAATTTGCAGATAACTTGCAAAGGTACTGACAAACTGATTCTAAAGTTGATATGAAAAGGCAAAAATCCAGAATAGCCAATTAATTAAGAAACTCAAAGCAAGTAGAAAGTGTAATATTTTCTCAAATGGTGCTAGAACAACAGTGGGAATAAAAATAAATGTAAATACAGACTTGTATCTAGATAAAATAAATACAGATTTGATACACCTGTCACAAAAATTAACTCAAACTGTATCATTGACCTAAATGCAAGGTTTCCAGGTGACAATATAAAATTTCTAGGTAATAACATAATAAAAGCCCAACATTATTTATGACTTGGCAATGAGGTTTGAGATATAATGAGCAACCTTTTTAAAAAATAAAGCACCATCCAAGCAAAAATTTGAGCAGTGGATATCATTAAAATCCATAACTTGCTATCTTCCAAAGATAGTGTTAATAATACAAAACCAAATCACAGACTTACAGGAAATAGTTATAATACTCATATCTGATAAGGAGAAGGTATATGAAATATAAAATGACTACAGCAAGTCAAAAACAAAACAAAGAATTCCATTAAAATGTAGGGAAAGTATGTGGACAGATACTTTCCCAAAGAATATATACAGAAGACAAATAAACAAATGAAAAAGGTTCTTGATATCATATGTCATCAAGGAATTGAAAATTTAAGCAATTGTAAGATATCATTATACAGTTATTAGAATAATTAAAATCCAAAACACTGATGACATGAAATGCTGACAAATATATGGCGGGGGGGCTCTCATTCATTGTTGTTAGAAATGAAAAATGGTACAGTCACTTTAGGACTGTTCCTTATAAAATGAAGCATATTTCACCTATATTATCTAGTGACTTACTACCTCAATATTTATTCAAAAGAGTTTAAAGCTTAGGTCCACACAAAAATTCACACATGCATGTATATAGGTTTACAGTAGATTCCTTTATAAGTGCCAAATTTTGGAAGTAATGAAAATATCATTTGGCTCTCCTAATGAAGGAAATGGATAGGCAAATGATGATGTGTCCTTGTAACTGTCTATTATTCAACAATAATAAAGAATGAGCTATCAAGTCAAGGATAGATATAAAGCAACTTTGGTGGATATTCCCAACTGAAAGACTCCAGTCAGAAAATATCTGACACTGTACTTCCAGATATGATATTCTGGAAAAGAACAGTTATTGATGGAGCAAAAAAAGACTAGTTATTGCATAGGCACCACAGGAGGGAAAGAGGGACAGATCGTGAAGCATAGGAATTTTTAGGACAATTAAACTATTGTACATGATACTGTAATGGTGGATAACTGAACATTTTTGTCAGAATCCATAGAACTGTTCAGTACCAAGTGTGGACCTTGCCAAAGACTATAGTCTTTAATTACTAATGTATGAATATGTTTTACTCAATTATAATATGTGTACCACACCAATGAAAGGATGTCGATTATAGAGGAAATTGTGTACTGGTGGAGAAAGGATATATGATAACTGAATATGCTGCTCAATATTTCCACAAATCTGAAATGTCTTTAAAAATAGTTAACTGTTTAACAATGATAGGTTACAGGAAGATAACATAAAATAAAATATTAATTGACAATTAGAAAGGTGTGAAGTAATAGACAATATGTCACCTAAAAGAGTGAAATAAGTACGTTGAACATGGAAACATTATGAAACAGATATTTGTCACTTTGAAGAGTTTTAAAGAATGAGGCAATAGCACAGTTAATGTGATAACTGTTGACATCTTTCCAAAGTTTATAAAATGTTGTCAGCCACAGATTCAGGAATTGAACACAATATAGAATAACTATTGAATCTTAACAAGAAAAACTAGACAATATAATCTTCAAAATTGAAAAAATATAAGTCCTATTCCCTCTAAAGAATAACAATACAGCTAATAGCTCAGTTGTCATGGCAAGCAATGAATTCAGAAGATAAAAGTTTGTACTAAAGTGTTGAAAGAAAAATAAGCTCAAGAACTCTATATTCAGTAACATGGCTTTGAAAAATTGAGAAAAACTGTACAGATATATCAACAAAGAAAACTGATAGAATTTTAACCAGCAGAATTATAACAAATGATGAAAAAAATAATAAAGGTAATATTCAGGCAGAAGTGAAATAATCCCAGATAGAAGCTTAGAGATGCAGTCGGGAATAAAAAAAACAAATAAAATGCTAAATATTGTATGAATTGAGAGGATAAAGCAACAAACATAATATCTTGTGGAGAATATAAATATAAAAGTTCTGAGCACAGAAACAAATGCACAGTTATGAAAATTTCAACATATTTTTCTCAGTAACTGATTTTCTAAAAAACCCCACATAAACACACTTTAAAGAGATATTCAAAGCCAGTCTATTAGTTTCTGTGCAATGTATACAAGAGTATAGTAATCATTGTTGACAAGTAGCTGTGTAATTGCATTTCTAAAGGCCATCTTGTGTTATCACTTCACAATGTAGTTATGTCACATTAAAAACTATTGACAGTAGAGTAAGTTCCACTACAATGGCAAATAGAAGATAAAAAAATACTTTGGGTCTTCACTTGCCACAATGCCACTTTCCAGCATTGAGAGAAGGCAAGTAGTAAAATGAGTACAAGAGCCTTCAATTAATTTTAAACATAATTTTTATGTTCTTTCCCAAGCTCTCACCATAGTCTTCCAATGAATTCACCTGGAGGAAATATGGACCTAACTTTATCTCTTAAATCCATTTTTGGTTAAAGGAAACAAAGAAAACAAGCCCAAAGAAGATAATTAATTATGCAGTTTCAATCACTTAGGCATCAAAGTGCACATGAAATTTTATGACATGGGCTTTTAAAAATAATTTATAAAAATATTATATATATTTGATTAGTTTTCATCCTTGTACAGGTTTAATTTTAACCTTCTTTCATTAGTTTTAATCTTCTCTAAATGCATATATCTGTTCAGGCTGCCACAACAAAATACCATGCAATGGATGAGTTAACAAACAGAAATTCATTTCTCACAGTCCTGGAGGCTGGAAATCCCAAATGAAGGTTGCCGGGGGTGGTTTCTGGTGAAAGTTCTCTTCCTGCCTGTATGCAGGCACTTTGTCATCACATCCTCTTCTTTCTAAGTGTACTCAGGGAAGGGAAAAAGATAAGTGCCTACTTCACAAAAGGAGAGCATAGCCATTATGACCTTCAAAGTATTTTTAAAATGAAGGAAATTTCCTTGAAAGTCCCATCTTCAAATATTAGTCATGCAGGGTGGGACTATATGAATTTTGGGTGGGAGCTGGCCATTTAGTCCACAAAATTGGATATTTGCATCTCTAAATCCCTGTCTTTGTTGAATGTAAAATACATTCATTCCATCTTAACAGCCCACAGATTCTTTTCTTTTTTCTTTTTCTTTTTTTAAAGAGAGAAGGACTGCATGAGAGAGAGAGAGAGACAGAGAGAATCAATTTTTATTGAGTTTTTCACATGGCTTTCATTGCTCTGACACTTGTGTATGTGGGTGCTGGGGTTTGAACCCATGTACTTGTGCATGCCGGGCAAGCGCTATAACCTCGGAGCCACCACTGCAGCCCCAGCCCACAGATTCTTAACTCATCCAGTATCTACCCTCAGGTCCAAAGTCACATCTTATTCAAGTCAGACTTGGAGGAAATTCAAGGTGTAACTCATCTTGGGGAAATTCCTCTTTGTGAATCTGTAGAACCACACAATTGAAGTGTATCTAAAGCACAAAGGTAGGGCAAGGATAAGATACTTTCCATTTCTGAAAGGAAGGAGAGGGAGTCTAGGAAGAATGATCTGCATGCATGTGTTATTATCAGTGTGTGCAGTTGGGGTCCTTGACGTTCTGAACAAGAATTGAGCAAGATACACACACACAAGTAACAAGAAAAGTACAGACTGACTGAAGGTGAAGATGGAGGTAGCACTCTATAAAGAAGAGCAGAGTGGTCAGAGCAAGAGAAAGCTCCAGGCCCCAGTGTCTGGAAATTAGGGTCTTAGGCTGAGCTGAGAGGCATTTGCTTCCCTGTATAGACGAGATTACAGACATTAACCCTTTTGTTCCCATTGGTTACCTTATGATATGATATGATATGATATGATATGATATGATATGATTAGATATTGTCCAATTCCCACCCCACATTGATCAATTTGGAAAAATCTAATTGGAGTACTGTCCACTCTATTCTGATTTGCCATTTTAAAATATTGAAACTGGTGGAAGTTGTTGTGGTAATGGGGTATCCTTTAACAGGGTCATGACCCTTTTCCGTATCTTGTCCTCTAGGCATCTTTTCTTATATCTTGTATCCGTCATCTTGGGAGTCCTGAACTCCTAATACAAGGGCAACAAATGCAAAGTCACAAAGGTGAGAGTGTGTTCTGCTGCTCATATGAAGACCAAGACTTTATGAACAGGACTTATATTGGGTGCTTAGAGAGCCATGCTGAGAACAGGTAAGTCTTACTATATATGATAGTTCACTTTCAGTAGGAAATGGTCTAAATATACTAGTTTAAAATGGGATTTTTGGTTTAGTTTAAAAAATCAAAGCCTAACTATATTCTGTCTATAAGATAGCAGTCTCAGTATCTTCAAACAAAAGTGAACATTGCCTATTTTTCTTTAATTTCTAATAACTGAGAAGCAGTTGCTGTTCACCTGTTTATGTTACTAATTTGGTTACAGAATTGCATGTTGTACCCCTAAATCACACTTATTTTCACCTAATAGGATATAGAACCAATTAAAATTTGAACCAGACTCTTACTCCAATAGAGAGATCCCATTCTCATCCTCATGACAACTCAGGAAATGTCTTGGACAGTGCTGGGGGTATGTCACACGCATCTAACCCAGGAAACTTTAATTTACACTTCCTAGCCCTCCTCTTTCACTCCAAAGGCTTACTCCTCAACTTTCAGTATTTTTTTCCTGAATTGCAGCAGCCATAGGGCACATATTCTTAGTTTCTTTTAGAGATATAAGACAAGTTTTTGTGTTTGGTTTGCAAAGTACTTCCACTGAAGACAGAATTTTGAAAACTTTTGACCATGGAAATATTTTGTGTCAAACTATCCACAGTAGTGGTTTCTTTACTTTCTTTGCTTTTTTTTTTAATTGAGAAATTTATTTGTTGAACAATCATACAAGTTTTTAACTTGTATTTACGTCCAAGAGTGCCCCCCCAATTACCCAGTCTTTTTTTTTTTTTTTTAGAGAGAAACAACTTTATTTAGTTTTTCACATGGCCTTAGTTGCTCCAACACTTAGTTGTGTACGTGGTGCTGGGGTTTGAACCCGGGTCCTCGTGCTTTGCCAGGCAAGCGTTGAAACCTCTGAGCCACTGCTCCAGCCCCCAATTACCCATTCTTATCCCTCCTTTCCCCTTCCCACAACATCTCTAAAAATGTATTAGGTTGTATAACATGACACCTTATCTTGATTTAACACATGAATAGACAATCTTTCTCAATGGCCAGGGTCTAGTTCCAGCCTCCACAGATGAGTGAAGACATTTGACCCTTGGTTCTTTGGGTTATGCTGATTTCACTTAGCATAATTTCTTCCATAGCCATCCATTTACCTTCAAAGGCTGCAATATCATTGTTTCTAATTGCTGTGTAAAATTCTATGGTATATATGTACCACAGTTTTTCCATCCGGATCTTCTTTGCTTTTTAGTAATAGATTTTTTTAAAAGATAGAGAGGGACAATGAGAGAGAAAGAAAGAGAAAATCAATTTTATTTAGTTTTTCATTTGACTTTTGTTGCTCCGGCACTGCATTATATATGTGTTGCTGGGGTTTGAACCCAAGTCCCTGCACATGTGAGGCAACTGGTGAAATTTCTGAGCCACTGCTCCAGCCCCCAGTAATAGATTTTTAAACAATGAAATTATGTACAGCATCACAGCGTACAAAACAGAGAGTAGATCAGATTTCTTTAAGTAAGTAGAGGCACAGGCATATCCATATCCTGGTTGCTTGATTTTCAAACCATTGAAATGATTCAGAATACTCCTAAGGCATTACTATGGAAACACTTAGTTACTTAGAGCACAATTTTTAAACTGCTTTTTCCCCACTGCCACCCAGAGCTTTATAATAGGAAAAATCTTCAAGCAGAGATCTCCTTATATAATGAGAACTATGTCCAAAAATCAGAATATTGAGCTTCCTTAGTGAAGACCACCCATGAAGTTTCTGGCCCTCACAATTTTTACAGGTACTGTCAAAGACAAGAATGATTCAAGGTATTAATTATTTAAGTCAGTCTCCATATTTTGATACAATACTACTGAATTTTTTTATTTCTATTTTTTTCCTTTCCTACTATCATTCTCATTTTGGGTTAATTTAATACAAAATATTAAAACCAATATCAAGTTTAGACAAATAAATATGGTTAAGAATTTATCATAATTCTTTACATTTTTAAAACTAATATCTATCCAGGGTTCAGCCCTGAAGCTTGCAGACACACAGGACACTGAGAGGACAACATGCCAGGCCCGTGTCCTGCTGCTGCAAAGGTCTAGAACTCTAGTACTGGCTGCGGCAGGCATGCAACACACCTGAGGACCCCACACATGGATGCTGCACAGCCATCGTGAGTATATATTAGGCCCACCCCTTCCACCAAGTATCCCAGGTCCCAACATGTCACATGGACAAGTTTGTTCTGGCCCACTCTGAACCTCTTAGACCCCACAATCCAGCCACACACCTCTACTGCTTAGCTTCAACAACTCATCAGCTGACTAGCAACCCAACCATATTCCAAATCTGACTCCTGAAACTTAGATCCTAAAGGTGCAACAAAATGAGGCTCCATGAAGAAGCAACTTTCTGGAAGAAGGTGTTCATCAGAAAGGCAGTGTCTAACCCAACTCTTTGACATGCAAGGAAGAAGCACCCAGAGACTTGTCTTGCTTCCACACAGGAAACTTCAATTCAAATTTCCAGAAGCTTTTCGAAGACAAGGAATCAAAATAGAAAAGGTTCACCACTAACCCACAACTCCACTACCAAGGACCCATTGACAGGAAGCAGGATGAAAACCTAGAAAAAATTATCAATGATTTGATTACCAAAAGGAATAAAGTACTAAAAGAAGAATTAATGAAGGGACTAAGTGAGAAAACTCAAGAGATGAAAAACTCTTACTATCAAAGAAACAGACATTCTGAAAAAGGAAATAACAGCTAAATTCTGCAATCACATTAGAGGAACTATGGAAGAATTTAATAATAGACTAACTTCTATAGAAATAAGATTTCAGCTATGGAAGAAAAAACATCAAACAATGAAGACAGACTGAGTAAGCTTGACTGCACAGATGACAGAAAAGAAAAAAATCACAGAACACAAGCAGAATTTCAAAAATGTCTGGGATGAAATCAGAGGAAACAATCTAAGACTATTTGGGATACAAGAAGAATTTGAAATGCAAACAAATAGGATAAAGAACATTCTCCACAAAATAAAGGAATATTTTCCCATACCAGAATACAGTCAGAAATGTACATCCAGGAAGCATACAAGACCCCCAACAGGCCTAATCAAATGAGAAGCTCATTGATGCACATCATATTCAAAATGAATAATAGAGAAATCAGGGAAAAAATATTAAAAGCTATGTGAAAGAAATGCCAAATCACATTCAGAGGCAAACCAATAAGGAACACCTCTCAGTTTTTAGTTCAGACTCTAGAAGCAAGAAGATTCTAGGAGATCTTCTAATGTCTGAATGACCACAGCATGCAGCCGAGAACACTAAATCAATCAAAGCTCAGCTTCAAATTCCATAGAAAAAAAGTACTTTTCATTATAATATGAAGTATGCAGCATTCATGAACAAAAATCTAGCAGTACAAAAAAATTTTCAAAGATAAACTACAGATAGAAGAATAAGCAAGCAATCCACAAAAAATAGAAGAGGGAATTCAATAAATGTACACACTATCAATAGGCAATCATGACAGTACAGGACTAATTTAAAAAAACAAAATGAAGAGCTGGAGCGGTGCTCAGTGGTTTTGGTGCTTGCCTAGCAAGCACAAGGACCTGGGTTCAAACCCCAGCACCACAAACGCAACTAAGTGTTGGAGCAACTAAGGCCACGTGAAAAACTAAATAAAGTTGTTTCTC
The DNA here is from genome assembly GCA_004027875.1 of Aplodontia rufa. Classification (NCBI taxonomy): domain Eukaryota; kingdom Metazoa; phylum Chordata; class Mammalia; order Rodentia; family Aplodontiidae; genus Aplodontia; species Aplodontia rufa. The sequence goes on from PVKS010019103.1 coordinate 34,828, forward strand.
TCTTTCTCTGTCTCTCTCACTGTCCCTCTCTCTTTAAAAAAAAAAAATATGAACCACAACCACATAACTATCCTAACACAGAATGTGAATGGTCTCAATGCATAAATTCAAAGATGCAGAATAGATATTGGATCAAAAACTAAAATCCAACAATATACTGTTTACAGCAGACCCACCTTTCAGTCAATGATATCCACAGATGTGTAAGTGAAAGGATGGAAAACTATCTACCTGGTAGACAGCTCAAGAAAGAAAGCTGCTGTTGATATACATATATCTGAAAGTAGATTTCAAGCATAAACTAATCAGAAGAGGTAAAGAAGGCCACTATATCCTAGAAAAGGGAACAATACAACAGAAAGATATAACAATAGTAATATATACTCTCTAAACAGCAATGCTCCCAACTATGTGGATAAATTACTCCATGACATAAAACCACTTGTGGACCTCAATATGATGATACTGGGAGACTTTAATACATCTCTTGTACCAATAGACAGGTCATCAAAGAAAACAAAATAAAACAAAACAAAAAACAATAAAGAGATCCCCATCCCAAACAACTCCATAATTCAAATGGACTTAACAGACATCTATAGAACATTTCACAAAAAAAATGGCTCATATACCTTCTTCTCAGCTGCACATGGATCCACCTCCAAAATAGATCATGTTCTAGTTCACAAGGGACATTTCAGTAAATATGAAACAGTAGATATCATTCTGTATGTCCTGTGAGACCATGATACCATGACCCTAGCAATTAACAGCAAAAAATTATAGAAGAAAACAAATATTACATGGATATTGAATAACACCCTGATAAATGAAGAATGCAGCCAAGAAGACATGAGAGCAGAAGTCAAAAAATTCTTTGAAGTGAATGAGCATTAAGACACAACATATTTTAAAACCTCTGGAACAGTATAAAGACATTTATAAAGGGAAAATTTATAACACCAAGTGCCTAAATTAAAATTCTGCAGAGCCCTTTGATAAACAAACTTATAGCCTACCACAAATCCCTACAAAAGGAAGAACAATCTAATCCCAAAGCCAGTAGAAGACAGGAAATAATCAAGATCAGAGCTAAAATCAATGAAATTGAGAACAACAACAACAAAATAAATACACGCACAAAAAAGGAAAGCAATGAAACAAAGAGCTGTTTCTTCAAATAATAAATAAAATTGACAGACCCATAGCCAATCTCACTAAATTAAGGAAGGTATTGAAACAAATCAACAAAATCACAAATGAAAAGGCAGTGATTAAACTGACATCACAGAAATCCAAAAGATTATCAGAACATATTTTCAAAACCTATACTCCTCTAAATCAGATAATGTGGACACATGGACAAATTTCTAGACACATACCATATCCCTAAATTGACACAAGATGATATTGAAATCTGAAACAGTTCGATAACAGGCATTGAAATCTATATAGCATTTAAAAGCCCTCTTAAGAAGAAAAGCCCAGGACCTGATGGATTCCTTGCTGAGTGTAACCTTAACTATGAGGAGGAGCTAGCACCACTCTTTTTTTTTATTTCAAGTACATTTTTTATTCAGAAATTTATTTGTTGAACAATCAAACAAGCTTCTAATGAAATAATATAATATATATATATATAAATTCTGAAATTAGATTTATCCCCAAGAGCCTACCCAATTACCCACCCTTATCCCTCCCCCCCTCTTCCTAATAGATCTCTACAAATGCCTTAGGTTGTATGCCATTACACCTTATTAGCACCTCTCTTTTTTAAACTATTCCAAGTAATTGAAAAGATGGGAACTCTCTAAAATACTTTTTATGAGGCAACATTAACTCTGATACCAAAACTTGAAATGACACATCAAGAAAATAAAATTATGGACCAATATCCCTCATGAACTTCAACACAAATGTCCTTAATATGACTCTAGCAAAATACATTCAAACAGACATCAAGAACATAATTCATTGTGATAAAGTAAGCTTCATTCCAAGAATGCAAGGCTGGTTCAATATACATAAAGCAATAAATGTGATTTGTCACTTAAATGGAATGAAGGACAAAAAAATTATATGATCATTTCATTTGAAGCAGAAAATAATTTTGGTAAAATCCAGCACTAACTTATACTCAAAACTCTAGGGAAGATATGGAGCAAAGGAACTTATTATAAATATGTAAAGGCCATATATGACAAACCCTTAGCTAGTACAATACTAAACAGAATAACAAAAAGCATTTCCACTAAAGGCTATCTGCTTTCACCACTTTTATTCAATATAGTCCTCGAGAACCTAGCTGAGTCAATCAGGCAAGAGAACAAAATCAAAGGCATAAGAATAGGAAGAGAGGAAGTCAAATTATCCCTTTATGTTGATGACATGATCCTATATCTGGAAGACTAAAAAAAAAAACTCCACCAGAAAACTGCTTGAGCTTATGAACAGATTTAGCAAAACGGCAGGATACAAGATCAACACCCATAAATCAATAAATTTCCTATATACTAAAAATAATAAGGTAGAAGAAGAAATCAGAAAATTGGTCCCATTCACAATATCTTCAGAAAGAAAAAAGTACATGGGAATTTACATAACAAGGGAAGTAAAAGACCTCTACAACAAAAATTATAGAATGTTGAAGAAAAAAATTGAAGAAGACCTGAGAAAATGGAAAAATGTTCCATGCTCTTCCTTAGGTCATTCTGCCAAAAGTGCTATACAGTTTCAATGTAATCACCATCAAGATATCAATGTCATTCTTTACAGATATAGAAGAAGCAATTCTCAAATTCATTTGGAACAAGAAAACCAGAATAGCCATAACATTACTAAATAAAAATGACAAAACAGGTGGTTTTCAATAGCAGACCTAAAATTTTACTATAGAGCTGTGGAAAAAGAAACTGCATGGTACTAGTATCAAAATAGGAATGACAATCAATGGAATAGGATAGAAGATGCTGAGACAAACTCACAAATTTTTAAACATGTGATATTTCACAAAGGGGTTCAAAATAAAACTTGGAGGAATGACAGCCTATTCTACAAATGATGCGGGACAAACTGGATTGCTATTTGCAAGAAGTTGAAATTAGATCTTTATCTCTCATCTTGCAGAAAAATCAAACTAAAAAGGTTCAAGGAACTAGGAATTAAACCAGCTGCCATACAACTGCTAGAAGAAAACCTGGGAACAACAGTGCAGCTTATGGTACTAGACAACAACTACCTCAACAAGACTCCCAAAGCAAAAGAATTAAAGTCAAGAATTGATGAGTGGGGAAGTCATTAAATTAAAAAGCTTTTCCTCAGCCAAGGAATATGTCAAAACTGTTAAGAGAGAACCTACGTACAGAATGGGAGATAATCATGACCTGTGATTCCTTTGATCGGAACTAATATCAAAAATTTGCAAAGAACTTGAAAAACCTAATATCACGAACACAAAATCCAATCAATAATGGGCCAGAATGCTAAATAAAAACTTCTCAACAGAGGAAATTGAGCAAGCCAATGAATACATAGAAAAGTCTTCAAAATATTAGTAATCAGAGAAATGCAAATCAAAACTACATTAAAATTTCACTTCACTCTTTATCTTTGTCAGTTTGACAAAGATGAAGAATATAAACAATAACAGATGTTAGAGGGGTTGTAGGGAGCTAAAACACTAGCACACCATTGGTGGAACTACAGATTTGTGCAGCCACATTGGAAAGGGGTTCAAAGAACCATTTCTGAACTTAGTCAAGGCTATATATGCTAAACCCTCAGCTAGTATAATACTAAATGGAGAAAAGCTGAAAGCATTCCCACTAAAGTCGGGAACAAGACAAGGCTGTCCGCTCTCACCTCTTTTGTTCAATATTGTTCTTGAGACGCTAGCAGGAGCAATTAGGCAAGAGAAAGAAATCAAAGAGATAAAAATAGGAAGAGAGGAAGTCAAACTCTATTTGCTGATGACATGATCCTGTATCTGGAAGATCCAAAAAACTCCATCAATAAACTGCTCGAACTCATAAGTAGATTTAGCAAAGTGGCAGGATACAAGATCAACACGCATAAATCAATAGCTTTCCTATATACCAATAATAACAGGACTGAAGAAGAACTCAGGA
>PVKS010019104.1:0-38945 GCA_004027875.1 Aplodontia rufa
TCCATTACTAATTTTTTGAAGAGTCTCCACACTGCTTTCCAGCATGGCTCTACCAGTTTGAAGTCACACGAACAGTTGTGTTTATGTTCCTTTCTCCCCACAACCCCTCCAGCATCTGTTATTTTTTGTATTCTTCATCTTTGCCCTTCTGATTAGAGTGAGGTGAAATCTTAATGTGGTTTTGATTTGCGTTTCTCTGATTTCCAGCTTTCTTTCTTACATTCCAATTTTAAGGCTAATTACTGTATCCTGAAAATGGACAACTGGACTTTCTAGTTCTTACGCAGTGAAGATGCAGTCTTCAGGAGGCTCAGAGAATCCTATCACCACGGCTTCTGGTCTTGGCAGAATCCTGGGCATCAGACTGAGTGACAGGAAACAGAATTGCTTGTTTCAGAGGATTTTGGGGGCTGGCCACTGACCCATCCACTGTGGAGGTACGGGAACAATGAAAGACTTCCAGATTCTTTCACCACCCTAGGGGAAGAGATGGAGCCTTGGTGATGACTGAGGTTGAATTTCTTGCCCCCTCACCGGAATGGCAAGCTTTCTTCTGTTTGATTTATTGAAAAGAAATGTGATACTTCCTGCACACTTGAATGAATGATAACTAATGTATTCCTCATTATTTATAAATTCATACCAGACCTGGAACACAATTCAGATGAATAAAAAAAATCAATGTGTGACTCCTCCCTCTCTCATTCAAGGACACGCATGTGATAGGCACTGGAGAGACTTTGGAGACACCAAAAATAACACAAGCCTCCCTCAGAAGCTCATGGTCTGGGGCTGGGGAGGAGGAGGCAGGCAGGAAAGACAGTTTGGACTCCAAGAGAGGTGGAGCCAGAGGGAAGATAGTAGACTCAGGTCTTTTGGCTCCTAGGCCAGAACTCTTTTCATTACACAATAGTCCCTCTGGAGTATCATCTGGATGCCCCAAAATTGGCAATAGTACACTGCTACATTTGGATCATGAATGTCCCCCAAAAGATCCATGTGTTAAAGGTTTGCTCCCCAAAGCGGTGCTATTGAGAGGTGATGGAACCTTTAGGAGGTGGGGCTTAGTGGAAGGTCTTAGGTCATTGGAAACGTGCCTTGAAGAGGATGATGGGACCCCAGCCACCTCCTCTCTTTTTTGAGCCCTGGCCCAGAACTCAGAGGTTCTCTGAGAGAGGAGTATAAAGAGATAAAGCCCAAGGAGGGCTGGGAGATTCAAGAGCTCAAGTCTCCTGGCTCCTAGGCCAGGCTCTTTTCATTACAGATGGTTCCCTGCAGAGCACCTTCTGGGTGTTTGACAATGGGGCTAACTGAGCAGCAATCAGAAACTCCAAAATTAGGAGTCAAAATAAATTTTTTTATCTTTATTGGTTCATTATCTGAGGTATTTGTTATAGTAACAGAAAGCTGACTAACTAACACACGTAGTGGAGACTTAATGAGATATAATCGTGAGCCAGGCAAGGTAGTGCACGCCTGTAATTGCAGCGACTTGGGAGGCTGAGGCAGGAGGATCACAAGTTCAAAGTCAGCCTCCGCAACTTAGTGAGGCTGTAAGCAACTTAGTGAGACCCTGTCTCAATTTCTTTTTAAAGGGGGCTGGGGATGTGGCTCAGTGGTTAAGGGCCACTGGGTTCAATCTTTGGTATCAAAGAGAGAGAGAGAGAGCATAGCAGATATCATTGAGAAATTTTAAAAGTGGATTAAACCAGTCTCTCTAAATTGAATTCATGTGTGCCCTGGAGAATGTTACCCTGGCAGTCTGTTACGATTCAGGTGCTCTCACCTGGCTGCCTTGTCTCTACAGTCGTAACTTCACACTTGTTCATTCATTAGCTTTGCATTGATTGAGCGCCCTCTGGGTGTGCAGAGCACTGAATGAGATGAGATCTGATCAACTGCAAAGAAAATAAAACAAAAAAAGGATGGCATTATCAGCCTCATAAGAGAAAAACAAGTCCAAATTCCCGCCATATTTTCTTCTGTAGCAAGGGTGAGGTGGCCTGGTGGGCTCAGAGGAACCACAGAGAATGATCTGTTTAGAATACATGAGAACGGTTAGTCAAGGGAGGCTGCCGGATACCTTCATTATCGTAAGCTCCGAGTACAAAATGAAAAGACGCTAGAGCAATGATATGTATGGGAAACTTCTTAGTAACTTGTATGATAGAGGTTATAAAAATGCAGATTTTCTTCTCTTTTACACAGATCTGCCAACCATAAAAAAGAAAACCTTGGAGCATCAGAAACTTGTCTATTTTTGTCCTTTCTCTGTCTCTCTGCATCTTTCTGCAAGAGAATAAATTAATAAGTCAGGAGTTAGGACCCAGAGATGTGTGTTAGATTTACAGGAGCTGACAGCTCCCTGGAAATCGATGAAGTGCACTTTAGGAATCCGCACACTAAAGGGAGCCGGTTTAAAACGATTTTAATCTCACTGCAGGTGGTCACTATCCCCTAGGGTTCTGTTTGGACTTTGAGCCACTGTGTTTTCTTTTCAAAACACCCGTTTGCGGGAAATGTTCTGTGTTTAAAAAGGAAGAAATTATCTTTCCAAAACAGACATCATGAGGCTAACAGATTTTATGCTGGTACCTTTCCTCCTCAGCATCAGTCCCTCAGGTAAGCTCAAGTTAAACTGAATTAAGACTGTGACTGTAGAATTATTTAAGCAAAAAAGGTTAACTCCAGTGTTGCTCATGTTGTAATTGCCAACGGTCATACTTCTTTAGGAAAACTTTAGAATGTGGTTCAAATAGGCAATTCTAGGAAATCTGTCTATTGCTAAAGATATCGTATCAATGAATTCCATAGGTTTATATTCTGATTATTTATTGTGTGATGCTCCCTTTGAACCATTGTGAGCTTGGTAGAAGTAACAACAGCTGGGAAAGTATTACTGAATGCACAGGCTGCTACTCAGAGGATTGTTAAAATATTTGCCTTAGAAATTTATTATACCAACATTTTTAATCGTATCAATGAGTAATTACTAGGTCTATGTATAGATATTGAATTTTGTCCAGTATATCCTGTAGTCCTATATAAACATTTCAATACACTTGTGTATATGGGAAGATCTGGTATATTTGTATTCACAATTAAACAAAATATTTATCAAATATCTATCAGCTGGAAATAGAGGAATTATTAAGGTAAGAGGACAACTAAAAGGTGAGAAAGAAAGGCAGAAAGGAAGAGAGAGAGAATAAAGGGAGAAATGTAGGAAAAAGGGAAATAAGGAAATACTGGAAAATTTAGGAGACAGAAGTCATTTACACCAGTTTTCTAGGTCTTGGAATCATTTTGCTTTAATGTAACTTTAAAAAAGAAACTGTTCTCATTGAAATCAGAAACCATCTAAAGGCAAGAGCTGGATGGTGAGAAAAGTGTTGTTCCATTAGCAAATTGTATTTATTTCTCAGTAGTAGTTTCAAAATATTTCATTATTGTAATTTTTAGAGGGAGAAGCTGGGGCAGCAAGATAGATTTGCCCAAGTACAGAAATAAATCATAGAATTAAAAGCCATAGGGCTATGAGGCACACTTGAACATTATCTTGTCTTCAAAAAGTCAGAATTTGCTGCTGATAAAAATAATAAGCAACAGACTTTGGGGGAACCATAGACATGTAGATGATCGAGGGGGAAGGGGAGAGGCAGGGGAACAGGAAAGAGAGGGAAGACAGGGAGGGATCTAGGAGACAATCAACAATGTAGCATACTCTTTACTCCCCTGAGAAGTCAAATAATACTCATGCAACCATTTAATTCTGGAAAATTCACAATCATACATTCATAGAGAGACATTTATATACCTTACAGGGATATGAAAGAATCGAGAGAAGAATCAAGAGATTGAGTGTGGGTGTTGTGGGGGTAATTGTGGCTTAGGATCAAATGCATATCCTATTGTTACTTTATATGCATTTATGATTGCACAACAACTCAACTCCTTAATTTAAAAACATTGAAAAAAATAATCATCATCCTCTGTATTTTAGCATACAATTAATGTACAAGCCTTATCTGATGCTTTTTTGCCTTACTTGATTAGAGCAATTCTATGAAAGAATTATTTCTTACCATGCTTTTCCCAGGCAAATCATCTTGGTGGTTAGCAAGGGAAATTTGTATAAACTCTCTGGGATCAACTATATATCATCTTCTGTGCACAATAATAATTTCACAAGAAAATTGGAATTGGAGGAGAATCTAGTTCTTGTTCTCCAGAGAGAAGGTTGCAAGAGTTTGTGGATAAAGCTCTAGATGTACAGGTTTCGCATAGATCCATAATAAACCTAATAACAAATCTCACATCTATGACTATTTCTAGATCCATTGGAATCTATTTGTATTTGTAGACATGTATCACCTTTATTAAAATTCTGTAACCTTACCACTCATCTTAAAGAAACTAGTCTATTTTAATCACACAAAACTACTTTTTTCAAATTGAAAGGGGAAATCCCTTAATTATTATATTTTTGTCTTTGGTAAAAAGTGGTGTATATGACTGTTTTGACATCTCTTATGTTGCTGATTCACATTTTGTGTGTTTGTGTCTGTTCCCAGAAAGCAGGAACTATACCTATTCATCCTCCCGTTACTTTTACTACTTGGTAGTGTCTGTTTATTCATTCAATAAAAATTTACTGAGCATCTGCTATATCCTAGGAATAGTTCCAGGATATATGAATAACTGAAAGTTCTTCTAATAAGTTCTCATGCTATAATAATCCACTAAATATTTACTATTTGATTTAACAGAAGAGGCTACCAGATTTATGGTACAATATATGTTTTTTAGACAAAGTGGTAATTATGGAAGGCAAAACCAAGATGTACCAAGAGGTATATCAAAACAAATTATGTGTCTCTCAATCATACTTGATGAGGTTTGAAATTCTTCAATTATTTCTTTTCTGATTGAAGAAAAGTAATGGTATTTTATTCAATAAAACCATAATCATGGGAAGTTTTACCTGTTTTCTTTTTGATTATTTATACTTTGGTGTGGGTGAGTTGGTCAAAATTTTGTTGAAAGTGGATGTTGGTATGGGAGTGAGAAGGCAGGGGACAAGTTGATCAAGCAATATAGAGACCAGAAGGTCAAGCCTTAGGTTCCAAAGAAAAAGTTCCTTGTCTCAAGCTGTCATTGGGCAGCTCACCCCAGTTCTTTGCAATCCCACTCACTGGGCTTAAGAGAGCCCTCACCTGCTCTCAGAGAGCCAGTCCCCCTTGGTAGCTTCAGTTCTCTTGCCCCTGGATTCTCTTTCTGTTGTGATACACAGCAGCCGTTAAGTGAAGGGCTACTCTCCAATGAACAGCACGGCTTAAGCTATGGCTCTCTTGTATCTTCAAAGCAGCAAAAGCAGGCATTCATGGATCACGCTCTGTGGCTATTGCATGGACACAAAAATCCTGAAAGCACAGGACAGGGGAACTGCTGGGGTCCCTGGCAATCATCCACTCCCATTTTTATTGGAAGAGGTCAGTGCTTTGCTTAAGATCGCATAGTTTGGAATCAGGACCAGAACTCATGTCTCTAGCTCTGGATCTAGTGCCTCTCAATGTTAAATAAATATTTGTTGGATTCTTGATGTAACAAGTGACGAGCTTGGCAGGAGACTCAGCATTCCAAGCCAAGAGCAGCATGCTCTCCTGGAGCACTTTCCCAGCCTGCCTTCCATCTGCAGGAAATAAATAGCATCAGGGGAAGTGCTCCCCATCGCTGTTACCCAAATGCCAGCACATGCTCTCTGGCCCTCTCTACTCCTGCTTCTTCTTGCCCTCTGCCCAGGGAGTTTTCTGTCTGGTCCCAAAGAAAATATTTTGGCCAAGAAAAACGAGACAAAGATTAAGCAGAGACAAGAGGAAGTGGAGAGGAAAGGAAAGGGGAGAACAGGAACTGATGGGAGAAACAAGATTCTTATTTTACAAAGCAAGATGGTGAAAAACTCTATTATGGAGCATCAAACAGCCTCTAAAGATGTTGCTTTGGACCACGTGTGTTGGGTGGGGGAATGGTGAAAAGCAGGACTCAAAGTAAGGAAATGTGAGGGGGCCATGGTTTAGGGTTTTATTTATTTATTTATTTAGAGAGAATCAATTTTATTTAGTTTTTCTTGTGGCCTTTGTTGCTCCGACCCATGATGCTGGGGTCTGAACCCCTGTCCTGGGGCATGCCAGGCAAATGCTGCAGCGCTGAGCCACCACTCCAGCCTGACCATGGTTTAATTTGAAGTAGGAACACTCCCTTCTTGTAAACATTATATGTCTACTTCCAAGGGAAAGAACCACAGAGTGGCATCCCCACTAAAGAAGTCCCAGGAACAGTGCTCTGTGTCAGATACCACCCATAGGAAAGGAGGATTTGGCTAGGATTATAAAACACCAATTTATTTGTGACTTGGTTTTAGATTATCACTCTTCCTGGTAATTGACTTTGAACAATAGAGTGTTAATCAGCTTTCTACCACTATTACAAAATACCTGAAATAATCAACTTGTAAAGAGAAAATGATGGGTGGGGCTGCAGCGGTGGTTTGGTGGTTAATATGCTTGCGTGGCATGCGTGAGTACACGGGTTCAAACCCCAGCACCCATGTACACAAATAAGTGTTGGAGCAACAAAAACCATGTGTAAAACTCAATAAAAATTGATTCTCTCTGTCTTTCTCTCTCTCTCACTGTCCTTCTCTCTTTAAAAGAGAGAGAGAGAGAGAGAGAGAGAGAGAGAGAAAATGATGGGGCTGGAGAGGTGGCATATCTGTAGAGCACTTGCCTGGCATGCACAAGGACCTGGGTTTGACCCCCAGCACCACATACACAACTAAGTGGAGGAACACCAAAAAAAGGTATTTATTTTGGCTCATAATTCTGGAGGCTCCACTCTATATTAGACTGGCCCTGTTACATGGGGCCCACAATGAGACAGCCCATCACAGCAGGAATGTGTGGTGGAGGAAAACCCAATAGGTCATGAACCAGGGAGCAAAAGGGAAGAGGAAGGGACCAGAATCCCACAACCCCTTCAAGGCATGCCCCCAGTAACCTGAGGACCTTCCATCTCTTAAAGGTTCCCCACCTCCCAATTGTACCACCCTGGTGACCAAACCTTTAACATATGGGCCTTTGGTGAAAACGAACAATCCAAACTATAGCAAACAGTAAAACATCTTGGGAAAAAATCATGTAACAGAAAATAGAAATAACGAATGGCAATACATATTCATAGGACTGAACAATGCAAAAGTCTTGAAAAAAATTCTTGAAATAACTTTTATGTTGTAATGTTTATGTTGTAATGAGTCATTTGCTCCTCTCAACCCTCAAAAGAATTATGGGCTGGTAGAAATATTACTGACCTAATAGCCAGAAGACCACATCTACCACTTATTAGCTGGGTGATCTTGGGTAAGTCACTTTCCCTCTGAGTACCACAGTATTTTCACCTGTAAAAGGAGGGGGTTGGATGATCTTTGAAGTACTTTCAGTTTGTCTTAACCTCTTTATCATTTCGCTTTTCCTTCCTCTTACCTGATGTTAAAATTGGGAAATCTAATCTTTCCAAAAGGTGCATCTCTAATAGGGGCCACTCATCTTCCAAGGGCAGTTATTTTTTTTCTCTTGTCAAGTATTTGGATTGTTTTTTTTAATTTTTAAATTTTTTAATATTTTTATTAGTGCACTATAGTTTTGCATAATGTTGGGATTAGTTGTCACATATTCCTAGAGGCACACAATTCAGCAATACAATTTGTTCAATATCCCTCCCCCATCCTTCTACCTCCCTCCTCCTGTCCCATGATCCCTTGCCTTTCTTCTGTTCTATATTGTTCCTAAAAAACCCAAATACAGTGACATAATTCTTACACCTATGAAGAACATTTTATATATATATATATGGCTATAGTATATATAGTGACATTTATAACTGCTTGGGATGTACCTTGTTTTATCTCAGTTCCAACATTTCCCCTTCTCCCTTCCCATCATCCCTTGTTATTCTTCAAAATATTTGACAAGGGGATTAAACATTTACATTTTTGTAAATCACTGCCCTTTCCCCCATGTCACAGAACACATCCTTTCTGCCCTTAGTTGATTTGTTCATTCATCAAATATTTGTTGAGGTCCTAGTTTCAAAGAATCAACTGTGAGAAGCCCTTGCTTGTCCTTATAATGTTCTATTTTACAGCAAAGACAAGTCAATATATCTAAGTCCACCCTGCATATCTGCTTCAGCTATTTTGAAAAGGCTCAGAAAGTTTGAAGACACTAGGCAAAAAGCATTAAAACCTTTGGCTATGTGTGTGGGGGTCAGGGGGTCTGCTGTTTCGGTCAGAATAGATGTGTCTTAGTCAGCTGTTAAAGGATTTGGATATATTTGGATATGAAGTGCCCCCCCCCAACCCCTGTGTGAATTCAGAAGTGTTTGGAGGTGAAATGATTGGATTTTGAGAGCTCTAACCTCATCTGCCCACGCTAGTCTGAGTGGACCAGGTGGTAACTGTAGGTAGGCGGGACATGGCTGGAGGAGGTAGATCCCTGGGGCACACCCTGTAAGGGTTCATCTTCCCTAGAGCCCTTCCTTCCGCTGGCTCTCTGCATCCTGGCCACAATCAGGTGAGCTGTTTTCTTCCGCTGCACCCTTCCACCATGATGTTCTGCCTCACTTTGAGCCACAGCAATGGAATTGACCTACCATGAACTGAACCGCAGAAACCATGAACCCACATAAGCATGTCCTCTTTTAAGTTGTTCTTGTCAGGTATTTGGTTCCCAGTGATGAAAAGCTGATTAACACATCAGCCTAGGCTTCCATAACAAAATACCATTGCCTGGCTGGTACATAATGGATATTTATTTTTCAGTTCTGGAGGCTGAAAGTTCATGGCCAGCAAGTTCAGTCCCTGGTGCCTTCCCTCTTTCAGCTTGTAGAAGGCAAACTTCTTGCTGGTCTCACGTGGCCTTTTTTCTGTACCTTCTCCTTAGAAGTCCTTTCATCACCTACAGTCACATTGGGGGTTAGGGCTTCAACATATGATTTTGGGGGGCCATAAATATTCAGTCCCTAATCGTCAGTACAGTTTGATATGCTCATCATATAAACCAGGTGGAATCCTTACCCTCTGACTTTGGTAACATGGATCGAAATGTATGCATGACCCTGAAATAGCAGAACCACTCATTTCCCTTCAGATCCTGGTAGAAAAAGGTCTTCCCTGAGGGTATAGCTGTGGGATAGTGAATGTGGGGGACTTCAAGATCATAATTTAAGATTTTTCCCTCCCTACATGCAACTCTACCTCCCTTCAAAATGACTGTGCATTGTTCCTGCCAAGAAAAGAAGTTCAAAGTTGGGGTTCTTACTCATCTCCAGCCCCCCCCCCAAATTCTTGGGTCTAGGGGTTGACTGAGCTAAGAAACCTGTGGTGTGATTGTTCAGTAGTTCTCAGCATCCCTGGAATGTCCTAAGTAAATTGTGCCAATTGGGTTAAACTGGGATACAGGAACTCCCAGAGAAGTCCAGTATTGAGGGACCCCAGGAGCCACTCAAATGGTGCCTGAGTCAGGGCAGAATTCAGATGCGCATGATGGTGGCCACAGTGAATTTGCCAAATAGGGAATTGCTTTTCTCACATACCAAGAAATTTGGAGGTAGAAGATTCTGGATTATCAGAGTGAAGCCTCTGTCTGCCTTTCTCTTCTGCCATCCCACATGTGTAGTTTTAATCAAAGTTGCAATATTTTGGGGTATCAAATCTCCAGGCATTGTGTACCATTTGCAGAGGAAGAAAAGGGGCACATCAGGTTGAGTCCACTCTTTTTAACAATCTTCCCTGTAAACTCCACCCAGTGACTTCCATTTGTACCTTAACTGACCACGTGTGAGTCATAGGTCATTCCCAGCTGTAAGGGATGCTGGGAGATGAGCATTTTAAGTTGGCACTATGCAACCCTGATTAAATTTAGCACTTGTTACCAAGGGAAAATGTAGACTGGCAGTTGGGCAGTGTCTGCCAGTGTGGCTGATGTTTGATTGTGTCCCCTGAAGTTCATGTGTTGGAAACTTAATTCCCTGTGTGACAGTGTGTTAGGAGGTGGAACCTAACAGGAAGCATTTGGGTCATGGAGCACCTTCATGAATTAATTATTACCATTATTGAGGAAATGGGTTCCTTATTAAAAAAAGTTCAGTCCCTTCTTTTTTCTCTATTTCTCTTTGCCTTTCCATTCTTGGATGATGCAACCCTAAGGCTCTTGTTATATGCTGGCCTTTTTATCTTAGACTTCCAGCTTCTAGAACCATCAGCCAATACATTTCTGTTCATTACAAATGACCCAGTCTCTGGTAGTCTGTTATAGCGGTATAAAACAGATGAAGACAAGCGTCTTCCAAAAGATTTTCTCTACCTTCATGTAAGGGGCCTCCTGCTGCAGTATAAAGCCCAGAGAGGGAAGACAGTTATGTTCTCCCTGCTTCTCTGTTCTGCTGAGCAATTCAGCTCTGGCCTCAACTCCCCAAATACCACCTAGCAAAATAGAAGCCCAGAAGCAAACTGCATTGCTCAAGGGTTTATTCTCTTAATAACAATTTGCTCAGCAGTCACTATGTATCCAGATATTGTTCTGGGATCTGGGGATATAGTAGTGGAAAACAAGTCCCCGGCATTCTGGAGCTGACATTAGGTAGTGGGACAGATGGACAAAACCCAAGTAAACGTATGTCAGGATCATGTGCTCTGATGAAAGATATCCCCTGATGGCAGATCATATGCTCTGCCATCAGGGGATAGAGGATGGGGAGGCATTCTTAGATAGCACAACCTGGAATGACCTCTCTAAGGAAAATTTGAGAAAACACCAGAGAAAATAGAGCAGGAGAGGTGGTTCAACAGTACAGCACTTGCCTGGCATGTGCAAGGACCCAGGTTTGAAACCCAGCTCCCCATCTACAACTGTCAGAAAAATTAAAAACAGACCAAAAATAAATAAATAAATAAAAATAGACTCTCTCTAAAAAAAAATAAAAATAAAAAAGGACAGAGACCAGACAAGGTGAAAGAAGAACCATAAAGCATAAAGTTCTCTAGGGAAGAGCCTTCCAGAGCCAAGGCATTCAGGCATGTTCTGAAAAGAGATGCTGGGGAGCAGGGATGAAGACAGAGTGGGAAAGGATTAAGGAGTGCCTTGGAAGGGGCTTAGCATCTGAGAGACCATGGTAAGGACTTGGGATGTTTCTCTTAAGTTTGATGGGAAACCATTTAGAGGGCTTATCAGGGAATAAACATGATCTTCCTGTGTTTTTAAAAGTTCACTGTATTTGCTGTGAGAAATGTACTAGCAAGAGAGAGAAAGAGAGAGCAGAAACAATGAGGAAAAAGCACAGAAATCCAAGAGAAAGACCGTGGAGTTCGTGATTAATCTGGTGCCACTGGAGATGACAGGAAACCGTAAGAGTTGGAGTATATTTTGAAGGGCATTAAGAACTAATGTGGGGCAGAAAAAAGCAAGAGGAGCCAAAGGCCATGCCACGAATTTGTGCCTGAGCAAGTGAACACCTCTTTCCCCAGAAAGCTTCGGGGAATTTCCATTCCTCGCCTCCCCTTACAGTTCCAGGAAGGTTTTAAGGCTTTCAGTGATTGATATGCTGGCAGCTGCCCAGCTGTGCTGCTCCTTAATGCAGTCCTGGTTACTAGTAACCGTCCAAGTATGGGAGTTTGCAGAGGGTTAACTTTTTGAATAAATAAGTACACCTCTCCTGTTTGCACTTTATTTTATTTTATTTTAAGAGAGAAAGAGAGAGAATCGATTTATTTTTCCATCTGGCCTTTGTTTCTCTGACGCTTAGTTGTGTAAGTGGTGCTGGGGTTCAAACCCGGGTCCTTGCACATGCCAGGAAAGCTACTCCAACCACTCCAGCCCTGTAGTTTGCATTTTAACATGTTCTCTTCCCTGAAAGAAAAAGGGACTGGGGATAGCCAGAGCAGGCAGCCCATCCATCATATCTCTGCCTGTATCTACCGTATGGAACTTCTATGGTTGCACCTAGAATCGTTACTGTCTTAGTAAAGTGCTTGTCGAAGGCTCCTGCACCTAGGGAAATGTGTGCGCTTTTACTTTTCTTACAACTAATAATCTTCAAATTTTTCTTGGGTAAATTTGGTAGGGCGCTGAGCATGATGGGCATGTATGTCTTACATGCCCATCATATGTCTCTCACTGGTTAAAAAAAGTTGGGGCTGGGCTGGAGTAGTGGCTCAGTGGTTATGGTGCTTGCCTTGCGTGTGCAAGTACGCGGGTTCAAACCCCAGCACCATGTATACAATAAAAAAAGTTGGGGCTTTCTTGGGTAAAGCATATGGTACAGAATGAGTTACTTTAGGATATTAACAGATGTTCAATATACAATGAGGCTATATTTACAAAACAACCAAATGCGTCTTTGTTTTAAATTTGCTAGCGTAGGAAAGAAACAACACTCATCTTGAGACTGCATTCCTAAATCATTTCCTCTATCGGAGAGATTGAAAATCTGAAATCAGATGTTTCTTAGGCTCTCACAGAGTAGGGGCCTGGAAAGTGCATTAGAATAGGAATGCTGATCAAGGAGGGATTTAATAATGGAGGACTTCCTGAGGATAAAAGCAAGAAAAGAGGGAGAGACCCAAGGCAGGTATCCAGTGAAAATGCGTAAATGCATGGCAAGAGGCCCTGATGGACTCTCTTCACTGGTTCATTCATTCCACATGTATCAAATGAGCATGTGTTGGGGGCCAGGCAATTCGATATGCTGAGTAAATATTATTGAATACATGGACACTATGCCAATCACCATGCAGCTCAAGGGGAAGATACTGACAACATACATATGCATGTGATAACATACATATGTACATATAAAACATACATGCAATGGCAGTATATATACAACAGATTGTGTTGAGAAATATGAAAAACAAGGTGTCCACCCCATCACGAGAAAATCTGTTAGAGGATGCAGCTCTGGGAGGAGAAGAGATTCTAGTTTTAACTGTGTGGTTTTGGAGGGATGTGGGGGTGGACATGGGGAATGGCTTTAGAGAAGCCTTGCTCTCTGGAAGATGCCTCTGTGGAATCAGGCTGCGTAGAAACAGATGAAGGTTTGGGCTAAACCAGCCATTCTGCCTCTGTGGTTAACTGAGTTTCGCTCATGATTCTTACAGCTGCTGCAGGTTTCAGTTCAATCGCCGAAAATGAAGATGCCCTCCTCAGACATTTATTCCAAGGTTATCAGAAATGGGTTCGCCCTGTCTTAAATTCCAATGACACTGTAAAAGTATACTTTGGATTGAAAATATCTCAGCTTGTAGATGTGGTGAGTAATCCTGGGCACTATGCTAAAAAAAATACATTACTTATAACCTGTTTATGAGGCTAAGATTTTTTTTTTTATTTCCCTTGTCTGACATTTCAATTTTATTTATGGTAAGAGAAAGTCTGCACCAAACAATCAGCCCTAAGACCAGAAGAAAGAATGTGAAGTCACCGTGGAGTAAATTTTCTTTGTGACTCTAATACTGTGGGACTTTTAGCTGAGGGGTATACATGGCTGCTAGTTCAGGCATTGCCCCTGGCAGGGTGGTCAGTTGGGCACAAGTGGAGGCAGAACCCAGGGCGTGACTCCATATGATTCCGACTGCTCCCGGTTATGCTCTGGGATGGCAGGGGTGCCTGTGCCCCCAGGGAGACAGGGCAGTGGTGGCAGTACATGGAGTAAGGACCATTCCTGCTTGCCCTGGACAACCCCTACCATTCCCTAGCTCCGTTAACATCCTCTGCTCATTTCCCTGTTGGGCTGGTGCTTAGCTATGATTATGTTCTTGGGAAATTAGTGAACTTAAATTCCAAATGCAGCAAAATTGTCCTGCTGTGGTTCCCAAAGCCTCAAAATAATCCTCCCATGGCTCCTCAAAAGATTAGGTATGGAACCACCATATGATCCAGCTATACCACTTCTCAGTATTTACCCTGAAGGATTAAAGTCTTACTACAGTGATACACACATAGCCATGTTTATAGTGACACAATTCACAATAGCCAAACTATAGGTGTCCATCAATGGATGAATGGTTAAAGAAAATGTGGTATATATGCCCACAATGGAGTTTTGTTCAGCCATAAAGAAAAAATGAAATTATGTCATTTGTAGGAAAATGGATGGAACTAGATACCATCATGTTAAGTGAAATAAGTCGAGCTCAGAAGGCTAAGGGTCATATATTTTGTCTCATATGTGAAAACTAGAAAGGAAAAAGAAAAACAGAGCTGGGGTGGATCTCCTAAAAATCAAAGGGAGGTCAGCAGAGGAAAGGGACCAAGGGTGTGAGTTGGGGGGGGGGGGGATGCTGGGAGTGATACTGGCCAAATTATACTGTTATATTATATACATGTATAAATGTATAACAGCAAATCACATCAATTTGTACAACTATAATGGACCAATAAAAATGTGGGGAAAAAATAATCCTCCCACATGGCCAAAGATCCCCCCTTCCCTGACCTCACCTACTATAGTTGACTTCATTCCTTCTAGAAAATCATTCGAGTTCATCTTCAGTCTAATATTTCCTTCTATGCTGCACCACTAAAGAGCCTTCTGTATTATGCAATTTTACATAAATATTGCCACAATGAACTGCTAATTGTTTTAATAATTATTTTTCATCTTAAGCAAAATATACATAATATGTTAAGATCCCATGTCAGTTAACTGTTCCTTAGTTGAGAATTTTTTGAACACCTCCACGGTAAGACTCAGTTCTTTCCTTCTCCCTTTCCTTCCTTACTTTTGTTTTCGTTTTTTATCAGTACATTATAATTACACATCATAGTGAGATTCATTATGCCATGTTCATACATGTACATAACGTAATTTGATCAGAGAGTTATTTCTAATGGAAAGCCAAACAAACAGACAAATAACAAAATATTTCCTCCCTTTTAAATTCATAGTGTCATTTTAATATTCATTGTTTTTTAGGATGAAAAGAATCAACTGATGACAACAAATGTGTGGCTCAAACAGGTAAATTTCAATCCAAGGGGTCTATCTGCCTATCCAGTCACTGAAATTCTTCTTTATTTAGACAGGCTTCCATCTGGAAAATGTTTACTTTAAAAAGCATACTGAGATCCTCAGGGAGAAGTTTGGGCATGGTTGGGAAAGGTCTATTTTATTTTCTTCTATGAGCATTGGTGAGCAGCCCTGTGAGTTCCTGGGAACTGGTGTCCCTCTTGGAAGCAGCTTCATAGGGTTTGGATAGGTGGGAGAGTGTCTGACAATGAAACTGGGACCTTAGCTTCTGGAGAAAAAGAGACTCCAAGATGCAACTTCCCCCTCATTCAGGATAACTGCAATTGGATGAGAAAATCAATGATGCTAAAATTCATCCAGTCTTCTCTGGTCCTCCATGGGAAGAATGTACTATTAATAATGCCTCTTATTGCTCCCTAGGAAAAACTGACCATAAAATGAGGGAATAACAGACGGCTGCCCATCATGAATTTCTAAACAAAGCGAAACCCAAAACAAAATACTGAATTTATGTTTTCCCAATAAAACTGAAAATGAATTTTGAGTAGTTTTTAGTTACCTTCTTAAATGATTGTTCAGTTAACATCTGTTTCCTAAAACCAGAGAATTCTGTTCAGAGCAGTTTGTTCTGGAGTTGTCAGTACATAATTATCTTTCAAAACCCCAATTTTATGTGAAAGCAGAAAATACTGACATTCATTTGATGGTAGATGAGAACTTTAGCTTAATTGCTCATTTTTATTTGTTTTGTTAGCAATTATTTGTTTTTTTATGAACATCCAGATGTTATCTAATCAACAGATTAGATTTAAAATATACACATGGGGATACCTTAAATATCTCATTATAACATGAATACATAATACTTTTCATTTGTTTATATTGAAATGTTAGTTGCCTATTCACGTTTTACACGTATCGATCAGTTCTTCCTGCTAATTGCTTTTAAGTAATAATACATAAAAGAAACGAAGGACACTTCTTAAGCTTTATTCAATGTCATCAAATTTCTCCCACCAAAAAACTTTAATCAGACTTAGAGAATTATTACAATTTTTACTACTTTCTCTTCCTCAGATTCCTTAATAGATAGGCGTGTGAGCAAGTTCTGAAATAGATTTGCATATTATCTTATTTGCAAATAAAAAATAAGAAAATACTAAGATGGAAATGTATATGTATTTAAATAAACATATCTCACTATATTGCAATTTAGAGACTCTAGAATTTATAATTCTTTGGAGTTGATAAAGACCAGTAATAAGTCCTATATTTCAGTTTGCAGGGGAGAGAAAAACTCCACATTTCTAAGGTATAAAGTATATCTTAAATGTAAAGGCTTAGGAATTTAACAAAAACAGAGGGTATTTGATCTCAGCCTCCAGGTGATTTTTGTACTTTTTTAAAGCTAAAAGAATAAAGAAAGATGAAGGATAAAAAAAGGGATAGAAGGCAGGGTGTATAACTCAGTAGTGAAGCACTTGCATAGCATAGGAGAGACCCTAGGTTTAATCCCCTGCACCACAAATAATCATAACAATAAAATAAAAATTGAGGTTTGAAAAATGCTGTCATTGGTGTTTTTCACAGATTTTCATTCCGAAGCAGCTAATAATATCAAAGATTTACCGAGTGACTAAGTTCTCAGGCACTATGCTGAATGTGTCTTGGGAATGATCTCATTTAATTCCCACAGCTACTTTGTAAAGTAGATTTATTACTATCCCAAACACTTTCTATTACTTTCCTACTAAGCATTAGGGATCTGAAGTGACTTGTCCCAGGAATGCACGAAGTGAAGTCTGGCTTATATAAAGGAATTACTCCCTTACCTTAGGCTGGAGGGAGCTGACAGAGGTGTCCTACCCTCCTCAAAGATGTTCCGGCATAGTCTGTTTCCTGATCCTGAACTTCAGGTGTTTTGATTCTTCAGCCTCCAGAATGTCTAATGGAGCTGGTACAGAAGGATATTTAGGAGACGATAAAGTTAGGATTCACTCCAATGTCCATTCGTTCAACAGTATTTAAGAGCATATTGTATATAGCTGAATAAGTGCATCCTAGGCAGAGCAAACGCATGTGTACGTGGTAAGGAGTGCATGTATTTATGATTATGATAATTTTATATTTATGCCTATGGAAAGAAATTAGACAAATCACAAATTATTTGGGGTATCTGCAATTTGATGAGCCTTACGTCTGTACAATGAAAACTTCATTTTGAATTTAAAGAAAATTAGTTTTAAAAGTTTTTCCCTTAATTGCATATGTCAAAGAAAGCTAGGTGAATTTTAAACACCTACCTTTCTTCAGCAGGAATAAAATTTAAATAAAAAAAGACTATATAGTATAGTGTTCACTAAATACTTGGCACTTTCCTAGCTCCAAGATACAATGCCGCCTTCAAGGAAAAAGCAAGTGTTAGTATGCAATAATAATAATAATAATTAATAGTAATAATGACAACTATAATGACAAACACCATAAAGAAGCACACATGAGGTACTATAGTGATACAAAAGTGACAGTGAGACAGAAAGTAGAGGAAAATTCCAAAAGGAAAAGATACTAAATTTGAGTCTTACGGAACAAACAGAAGTTCTGCAAACCAAGAAAGTAGAGAAGTTGTGAACCCCGCATAGTATGCATATCATGACTTTCCAAGCAAACCTGTTGGAAATGGTTTCCAATAATCCCAGAGGACCTCAGTCAAAATGAAAACCAAAATGCTCAGTTCCTCCTCTTTTGTCCTTTCCCTCCCACATACTGACCAACACTTCCTAATTCATAGCCACAGAGAGTAAAATTCTATATACCTGAAACAAAGCGTGTTTCCTACATAACTGATATGCTTGTGGGGGTTCATTTTGGTTTTGTTTTTATCCTAATAACCTCATCTGACCCTCTATTTCCATAGTGCTCCTATTCTATTTTTAGATGTTCCTTTTCTAGCCTCTCAAAGACCTTTATAATGCACAAATCTAGTGACAACCAGAGAAAGTCTGCACGGGGCTATTTTTATTTTATTGATTTTATTTTGCAAACTTGTTTGTCTTCCTTCTTTGTACTTCCAGAGAGTAATCAAAGCCCTGTAAACCATAAATATATTATTAACATTGACAAAGTGAGATAGGGCCTAGTGCCCTAGGGCCCTCCAACTCTATACCATCAATTTCAAGTGTAGGAAAACAACCTTGTAAGCACCTCTAAGGAAATGTAAATGAAACCACCTCTTTTCTAATGACAAGGGTAGGACTTTTGCCTTCGTGTTATCATAAATAATCACTATGACAGTGAATGCCAGTTACTCGTGAGCATCAACTGAGAGCCTACTATGTGCTGAATAGTGTGTGCCATACTTTAAAGCAAGTAGAACACAGCAGCTTTGTTGACATCGGCATCACCACAAACATGAGGAACTCCTGGTACTACAATGCCACATCAGTAGGCGATAGGGATTTTTTTCAGCATCATTATAATCTTATGGGACCACTGTCACATATAGTCTGTTATTGACCAAAATGTGGTTATGTGGCACATGGCTTGATTTGCTTCTTATTGTCTTTTGGTCTTAATATTACAGGAAGTATAATTTGAGGATTTTTTTAAATGTAAAAGCATCTTATGATTTCAACCTAAATAAAATTTGGTTTTGGATTTGGTAATAGCTAGGTATTTATGAGTGATAGTCCAGGTCATATATATCACAGAAGACTATTTTAAGAGAATATGGACTTGGGGCTCTAGCGGTGGCTCAGTGGTTACGGTGCTTGCCTGGCATGCGCAAGTACGAGAGTTCAAACCCCAGCACCACGTACACAACAAAATCTTGGAGGAACGAAAGCCACATGAAAAACTAAATAAAAATTGCTTCTCTCTCTCCTCTTTCTCTCTCTCTCTCTCTCACTCACTATCCCCTCTTTAAAAAAAAAAAAAGAGAGAGAGAATATGGACTTAATATGGATTTGAAATTGTATTTTTCCAAATTAAGAAAACTAGACTTGGAATATTTCCTTTTTTTTTTCCTTAGTCATGGATTAACTTTGATATTTTGCTCTGACATAACCTGGCTTTCCTGTTTCCTGCAAAAACACAGCTCTCAAACCAGGAACGTCTGCAATATGGAGCTGATGTTTATAAAGGGCTTTAAGAGTATTAGCTAGAACATGCTATACAAACATGGTATGTTATTTCTAATCTTTTAGTATAAGAAGAGACAGGAGGTTAATCTCCATATGCAGCTAGGGTTTCAAAGAGAACAGGGAAGTGACCAGAAATATCCCATTGTGTCCCCCCTCCCATGGTCATCCCAGGATATGGATCCCAGTCTGTGGTAAGGGCCCAATTTGGTAGAAATCTGGATTGCCCCCCTGGATGAGAACAAACTCTGATTGACTTGGGGTTGGTTAGAGAGAGACACCAAGGTTGTAGGAATGTGTCTCTCAACTCCAAGACAGCATAAACGCTATTAGTGACTTGTCTAAATTGTACAATTAGCAAAGGTTAATCCAGATGTGCAACTCAAGGTTTTTAATTCTAATTCAGTGAGCTTTCTCTTTTGGGTATACCAAATTACGTATCATTGACAAAAAGTCCTATCTTGCCTGTTTCTTTATATTGGTTAGGAATGAGGCCTGATCTCACTATAAATCTCTTCGCATCCTCTTCAAGGATTCAGACAAGTCCTTCCTTCCTTCCTTCCTTCCTTCCTTCCTTCCTTCCTTCCTTCCTTCCTTCCTTCCTTTCTTCCGCCTTGCACCTACAGCCAATCTTCTGTCTATCCCACATTATCACCTACTGCTCTGACTCCTGCTCACCCTTTTGTCTCAGAATTCCCTGCCCTATCTACTCTGTTGTTTTCTACCATGTGCCCAATCCATCAGCTCTAATAGCAACCATCTCAAGGTGTGGGTACTTGTTTATTTGTTTATTTTCTGAGTCAGGCCCTCAGACTAGGAGTGCATTGCAACAGAGACTAGAACAGTGCTCAGTGATGGGGAAGCATCGCAGATTTGCTAAATAAATGAATTCCTTGAAGCCCATCAATCCCATCCACATTATCCCTGGCCACAGCTGTTAATCCTGCTGTTGGAGATCGAGTAAGCAAGATGAAACTTTCAGGCTTAGAATCCCTTCCCCTGGGACCTGCCCCAGTTCCCTTAGAACAATGTGTAAAATTGGTTATTTGTTTGCTGCAGCTTGTAAGAAGCAGGAACCTTAGAATTTTAGCCATTCTCCCTCCTGCTTTGTAGGGTAGAGCTGGGTGTAGGTGAAGACCCATTGTGCCTGTAGGAGGAAGCAAAGTGGATCCAAGAAGCAGCCAATTTATTTTCCAGCATTTTTTTTAATGTCCCAAACAGAGGATCATAGGTCAGACTCATTGGCTGTGCTCAGTAAAATCATTTTTTAAAGATGGGACTCTAATTCCAGCAACTCAGGAGTCTGAGGCAGGAGGATTGCAAGTTAAAAGCCAATCTCAGCAACTTCCTGAGGCCGTAAGCAACAAGATCAGCGTAGGGATGTTGCTCAGTGGTTAAGCACCCCTGGATTCAATCCTGGGAACAAAAAAAGAAAAAAAGGTGGACGTAGAGTACAAAGTCACAGTTCCACCCAACCTGCCCACGCTTGGCTGTCTCTGATGCTCTTGGTTGCTTGCTTGCAGTGTGTTGGTGCTTGATACCCACTTGGATTCTTCCCAGGATCAACTGAGAACTTCATAGTTGCAAGCAACAGGAAAACTGAACCCATATTGGAATCAGCACAGAGAGCTTACTGGCTTTCACACCACCAAAGAGAGTTTGCTCCGTCAAAGCTGCTGTGTTGAGTGTGGGGCAAGGTGGTTCCCCACAATGAAATGGAGTACTCTTACCAGAAGGGCAAATGACTTGGAGATGGTAGACATAGCACATGTCCTTCGTAAGAAAATATTTGTAAATGAAATATTAGACAAAGAGCTTTTATCCGGAATGTATTTAAAAAGCCAAAAAATTTTAAAAACCCACAAAAAACAACAACAGAAAAACCCCAAAAAAACCTCAGTAATAAGACAATAAACAATCCAAGTAAAAATATGCAAACTGTTTCACAGACACTTCACCAAATAAGATACATGAACAGCCAATAAGCATATGAACAGATATGTGATTAGTCATTAGGAAATTACATATTAAAAACTACAATGAGATTCCATGTCACATCTATTCAAATACAGTTAAACTTTACAATGTGACAATACCAAGTGCTAGAGAACATGGAAATAACTAGAACTCATATATGTGGCTAGTTGGAATGGAAAATGATTCCACCATTCTGGAAAACTCGCTGTGTGGTGTAAAGTTAAATAAACACTCCATGACCCAGCCATCCCACCCTATTTACCCAAGAGAAATAAGAATTTATTTCACCCAAAACATGTACTAAACATTTACAATGGCTTTATTTACAATCATCAAAACCTTGAAAGAATCCAAATATCCTAACTTTAGAAGAGTCCACGTTCACTGCTAAGTAAAGAAGTCAGGATTGACAGACTGCACACTGTGTTATTTCATTGATAGGGAATTTTGGAAAAAGGTAAAATTATGGGAACAGAAAAATCAGTGATTTCCAGGGAAATAGAGAAGCCTGAGAGTACCAAGTACACATGGTAAATACTTTATTTGAATTGTCAGTTTATGTTAGAATGATTTGCCATTCATTCAGTTTTTTTATACTTTAGATTTTAACTTTTAAAAGGTCTGTATCTTTGATAAAATCTTGTTTTCAATGATCAAACTCATAAACGCTGTTTCTGACGGACAGTGCTTCATCTGGAGTTCATAGTTCCATCACTGCTCAGGCATCATGCATATTTCAGTATTTTACCACCTAGTGCAGTCATCCATCTGCTGGTGGTTCTTGACTTTAAATGGCAATGTTGGCATTACAGGGCTGCAGGAAGCATCCCACTGGGCACACCCTTTTAACACTTGGAAATGTCGGTTAAAATTATTACACATGGTTACTCAACGATCCTCATGAGAGACAACAGAATGGAAGAATTTAATTTTCAGGTCAGATTTCGTAAGAGTCTGGATCCAAATTAAAAAATAAAGTTCACTTTGGCTATAATTGGGTCATCCATACATCATCCTCTTTTCTTCCCTTTCCCTTCCTCCTCCTCCCCCTTTTTGTACAACAAAATAATTTTTATTTCAGGACAAAAACACTTCAGGTACAATTACATCGGAAAACACAATGAAGTAATAAAATGCTTGCAACTTCTAAAATGGATTTTGGATTTAGAGAAATGAGACAATCAGATTTTCGTATACATCAGAAGAAATCAAAGATCAGAACTTAGGTGCAGAGAAAAAAATAAAGAACTTAGGTGGATATTAAAATAAAAGCTAGAGTATTCATTATTTGTGAAACATGCAAAAATACGTAAACATACATCATCCTGTTGACCTTCATAATGTAATCAATGAATAGGCAGATTTATTAATCTGGCTCCATTAGCCCCTATAAAACATGCAAAATAATTTCTTCCTTATGGAGAAAAATATGTGCACATAAGGAGGAAAACAATATTAGGGACATAATTTAGAACTATAACTAGGAGTTGCAAAATAAACTCAGATTCAACCATGCTGGGGATTGAACCTAGGGCCTGGTACCCTCTGGATATGTCATATTAAAATATTATATGGATGTTTATTCAAGACTCTTGAGTGATGTTCAAGCTCTTGTGTTCCTATTATGAAGAGATGAAATCTCACTGAACTAATCCTCTCTGAATAAACTGAATTATATCTATCATTGCTTTTCTTTTGTTTGTTTCTTAAGAGAAAACAGACTGAGGAGATGCATTATGAATCAGTGGTGTTTGTTGCTGAGCCTCTCCCTGTGAGGTTGATATGGCACTTTTGAAATCAACAGACAGGCAAAGTGTGTGGGCTTGGGCAAGATCAGAGGCCAGCCTGCTTCAAGTTGTTGCCCAGAATCCCAGATAGGGTTATAAGGTCTAGCCTGGGTAAATAAATATCCCTTTCTTAATAAAACAATGGATTGGCAAATTAACAGAAACCTGAAGATCCCAAGGTCTAACACATCAATTTTCAGAATAAAATTACAATATAATTATTTCATGCAGGAATGGAAAGACTACAAATTACGCTGGAATCCTGATGAATATGGTGGAATTCGTTCAATCAAAGTTCCATCAGAATCTCTCTGGCTTCCTGACATAGTTCTCTTTGAAAAGTAAGTATCACAGAAAACCATATTGGTCAGATTAACACTAGGTACAGAAAAGTCTGGGACAGAATAACTAAGAGATATATACCTAACAAAGTAATTGTTTCTTTTTCTTTTTTTTTTTTTAAAGAGAGAGAGAGAGAGAGAATCAATTTTTATTGAGTTTTTCACATGGCTTTCGTTGCTCCGACACTTTATTATGTACGTGGGTGCTGGGGTTTGAACTTGTGCCCTTGCACATGTCGGGCAAGTGCCGTAACCACCGAGCCCCCTCTCCAGCCCCAACTGTTTACTTTTTAAACAGTGTTTAATGTTGTAGGAAAGTAATAAAATAAATAGCACTGTGTTGGAGAAAAAAAAATAACTCAAACTAAGAAGTGCTCAACTAACCACTACTGTGAAACTACTTTTGTGACAGTGCCGATGGACGTTTTGAAGGCTCCCTCATGACCAAGGTCATAGTAAAATCGAATGGAACTGTCATTTGGACCCCTCCTGCCAGTTATAAAAGTTCGTGCACCATGGATGTCACATTTTTTCCATTTGATCGGCAGAATTGCTCAATGAAATTTGGATCCTGGACTTACGATGGTACCATGGTTGACCTGATTTTGATAAATGAAAACGTTGACAGAAAAGACTTCTTTGATAATGGAGAATGGGAAATACTAAATGCTAGAGGGATGAAGGGAAACAGAAGAGATGGTTTATATTCCTACCCATTTATTACTTACTCTTTCGTCCTAAGACGTCTGCCTTTATTTTACACTCTCTTTCTGATCATCCCCTGCTTAGGGCTGTCTTTTCTAACAGTTCTTGTGTTCTATTTACCTTCTGATGAAGGTGAAAAGCTTTCATTATCAACATCTGTTTTGGTTTCTCTGACAGTTTTTCTTTTAGTAATCGAAGAAATAATGCCATCCTCTTCCAAAGTCATTCCACTCATTGGAGAGTACCTTCTGTTCATTATGACCTTCGTTACCCTGTCCATTATTATCACCGTTTTTGTAATTAATGTTCACCACCGATCTTCTTCAACTTACCATCCCATGGCCCCCTGGGTGAAGAGGGTATTTTTGCAAAAACTTCCGAAATTACTCTGCATGAAGGACCATGTTGATCGCTACTCTTTCCCAGATACAGATGAGAGTAAACCAGTAGTAAAAGGTAAAGTCCTGGAAAAAAAGAAACAGAAACAGATTAGCAATGGAGAAAAGGTACTGGTTGCTTTTCTGGAAAAAGCTGCTGAGTCCATCAGATACATTTCAAGGCATGTGAAGAAAGAGCATTTTATCAGCCAGGTAAGTAAACTATAATTACAATAATGCTGCCATTGAGGTGCGCAGAAGACCACTATTCTGACATTTATTTTCAACAAAATGTTGTCATTGTTTAAAATGTGTCATTATTAGTTATCATCTTTACATTCACAAAATTTACAACAAACCTTAATCCCCTACAGGGATCTTAATAGACTAAGCAGTATTCCTTACAATCCTCAATTCTACTTTAAATACTTAAATTATGCTTTTTCAGTTGGATATCCTGGTCTCTGGTAATTTCTCATTTTCATGGATGATAGATGTTCTCATACACAATGTTTAGGAATAAGACACCAGAAAGAATACAAATTTGAAATTAATACAAAATTTAGTATTAGATATGTCCCAATTTATTATTCTTTATTTCATTTATAGATTTTAAAAAAGGTATGAAACAATGTGGTGGCAAATACTTCTAGTCCCAAGCTACTTGGGAGACTGAGGCAGGGTGACCACTTAAGCCCAGTAGTTGGAGACCAGTCTGGGTAACATAGTGAGACCTTGTCCAGAAAAAAAAAAGTGTGGATTTCAAACTCTAAACCATCCTAGGCTCAGATCCCACACCCATGCTTGTGTGACTCTACTTGAAACACATTACTCAAACTGAGTTTCTGTTTTCTAAAACCTACCTTGAAGAGTATGGTAAAGAATAAATGACGTAAAATATAAAATGCACATGTGTGTCCAGCACATATGTGTAAAACAAGTTACATCTTTACATTAGTTTATAGGGTTCAATTATTTTATTCTAAATTTGTTGAAAATTAGTGCCAAGAGCCTGACCCCATAAACAAACTTAATGAAAGGTTTTTTGGGGAGAGGAAATATCTTTCTACATTTTATCTTGCCCACACAGACCTACCTAGCATGTCCTCAACCATTTGTCATGTTTTTCATCTACTTGAATTTTTTTATGACTGGGAAAAGTACTGCTGCTATAAGATAAGCATATTAGCCATTAAGTAGGGGTTTTGTGTGTATATTCTTTATATCTTTTAAAAATCCCAATGAAAATATTTAAATATTTTTATTTTTTCTTTTCTTTTTTTTTTTTTTTTAAGAGAGAAGGTCGGCGAGAGAGAGAGAGAGAGAGACAGAATCAATTTTTATTGAGTTTTTCACATGGCCTTCGTTGCTCCAACACTTAGTTGTGTACGTGGGTGCTGGGGTTTGAACCCGTGTCCTTTTGCATGCCAGGCAAGCACCGTAACCAACAAGCCACCGCTCCAGCCCCTTAAATATTTTTAATTACAAAAATTACACATGATCAACATGGGGAATTTGGAAAATTCAAAATAAATAAATTCAAGAGGATTAAAATTGTAACACTGAGCATGGAGTCAGGTTGGTTTTTTTGTCTTGCAAATTCAAAAAAGGAGATGCTCAGAAGACAGTGAGTGAAAGCAAAGTATATGACTTTATTAGAGCAAAAAGTAGCAAAGCTCCCACTATGGGGAGGGGACCCAAAAGGGTTGTCAGTGGATGGCTATTGTCCAGGGTTTATATGAATCTATAGGTTTAAGGAAGTCAGCCCCCTTCCCCAAACCCCCAACTTCAAGTCCCACCCAATCCTAGCTAAGGCACTCAGTGTCCAAAAGATATTCACGGAGCCTTTAGTTAAATCAAAGTATTGATCAGGCACTTTTCTTCTTTGAAGAGGCCATGGTCTCCAGGACACAGATGTCCCAATTTATTTTTTTTTATTTTTTATTTTTTTAAAGAGAGAGGGACAGTGAGAGAGACAGAGAAAGAAAGAAACAACTTTATTTAGTTTTTCACATGGCCTTCGTTGCTCCAACACTTAGTTGTGTACGTGGTGCTGGGGTTTGAACCTGGGTCCTGGTGCTTGCCAGGCAAGCGCCGAAACCGCTGAGCCACCGCTCCAGCCCCCAGATGTCCCAATTTAAAAATAACCTTTTTACAAGTTTCTTAGCAAAAATCTGCAGCTGTTGTTTGTGCTCTGCTACCCAGGAAGTTGCTGGGGATCCATTTGCCTATCTGCCTAGCCTTATTTTTTTTTTCCTCTTGAATTCAAAACCATTAATGATCTCACCACTTAAGGTTGACTTTTTAACTATTTTAAAGTATCTTCTTTGTGTGCATGTCCCCCAAGCTCTTATTTCTGAACCTGTATGTTTTAGTTTGATGCCAGCAGCTTCCTGCAACAGCAACCCGTGTCCTGGCTGGTCTCTCAGAAGGCAAACCAGCTTTCTGTTCTGTTCCATTTTTACAGAATTCCCATATCCAGTTGCTCCTCAACTAATGATGGGGTTACAGTCCAATAAACCCATCATAAGTCGAAAATATCATAAGCTGAAAACCCATTGACTATAACCAACCTGCCAAACATCAGAGCTCAGCAACACTGCCCACTGTAGAATGGTGGTTGTTTCCCGGCAAGTCCCCCAACCTGACTGTGGAGTGACTGGGAGGTGCAGCAGATGTTACCCAGAATAAACAGTAAGGATGACCCTGTGTATCCTAGGGAAACATCCAAATTTGAACCTGAAGTACAATTTCTACTGAATGAGTATCTCTGTAGCACTCTCATAAGTTGAAAATTTGTTATTGAACCATGGTAAGTCAGGGGCCATCTGTAGTAGAAATGGAGCATTTATTTTCCCTTGAAAGGTGAGAATCCACCCTTTCCTTCTAGACTTTACTATTCTTACCACTTGATCCTGCTCTTACTTCTATCGATTAAGCCTAGTTCCTATTCCACCCAAATCACCTTTCTACCTAAATCGGCTTTTTGTCTCCTCTCTCCTTTATGAATGCCTTTTTCCCCCTGGTCATTTCTCTGTGACAGTGTCTGTCATTCTGGACCGGTAGCAGAATATACCCACATGGAGTGGAAGAAAAAAAGAACTGTGATATTTGGCCACAAAAAATCTTAATTTATCAATTTGTGATTAATTCCACATGTGTATTAGGAAGCATTGAGTAAGATATTCTAGGTTTTCTTTTGTGGGAAAAAATAGTAATGTTTACAAATACAGAAATAATTCTATCATTCTATTTTACTTTTAAATATTGATGAGACTATTCCTATATATTCAACTTACAAGCTGTTTTCTTTGGGTACAATTAGCAAAACCACTGGATAGAATCTGAGCCTATTATCATGGATAATGTGTTAGATACATTTGAAAACTGAACTGCTGTAAATCTGAATATTACTCTTTCTAACTTACTTAATAAATTCAGAATAGTTGCCTGGAATCTTGAATGTAAGCATCTTTTTCTCTTTTGCAGGTAGTACAAGACTGGAAATTTGTAGCTCAAGTTCTTGACCGAATCTTCCTGTGGCTCTTTCTAATAGTGTCAGTTACAGGCTCGGTTCTTATTTTCACTCCTGCTTTGAAGATGTGGCTACATAGCTACCATTAGGAACATGTCTCCAGAACCATTTAAAAGACGTACCATAAAGACAAAAGTCACACCTTAGAGCTGACATCTAGCTAGCATGTACACAGAATCCACACGCACGTGCTTATCCTAAGAGTCCTGGTTGCACTGTCTTCACAGAAATTAAGCATCGGTTGAGGGGAAAAACCTGGGTGAAGGTGGGTTTGCCCAGGTTAATTGGTGACTACTGAAGTGTGTTGGTTTTAAAGAATTCTAGAAGGCCTCCAAGTCATGGTATTTATGTGGGCAGGGCCGGGAGCTTCTGCATCTTAGCTTCCTGTGATCTAGTCTGAGTTGCAAATGAGCTGTGTGGTGCTTCTCTAGCAATGCAGATAAACAAATCTCAACAACAGTTTGGAGAATTATCCTGGTCCAACAACACCAGGAACAGCGTGCTTATTATTACACAAGAGTCCAAGATGCTGCTGGTCAACTAATGGTCCCCACAGTGGGCATTCATTAAAGATGACCTTGAGTGAATAAGGTAGACCTTTAAGGAAGGTATTATTCATGGTTTAATCATAGCATTATAAAGCTTTTCTAATGGTGAAAATAGAGGCTACTATAAATTGTCACTTTAATTGATATTAAAGTCATATCAAAATAATTTACAATAGAAACAAATTTTTCTGTTACCAGAGATCCATCCACTAATACCCATTTATCGTTTCCTAGGAAAGTAAAGTACTACATATTCTCTGATAATGGTTTTTTATGTCTCCTCTTCTAATTGAATCTATTCCAACAGTCTTCTACATTTCCCGATTTATTTCCATGTGCCTTCTACCCCAAGGATGTGCTTCATCCCCAACCCCCACCATGCTTCTAAGACCCATGAGGAAATGAGGAAATGTCTTTTGAGATTGGTTTTGCTTCAACTGCCATGAGATCATTCTAAACTTTAGCTTGAAGCAAACTTCCCCATTTATAAATCCAAATTCCACTGGGGATGATGACACCTGCCTGTAATCCCAGCAACTCTGGGAGCTGAGGCAGGAAGAGTTTAAGTTCCAGGCCAGCCTCAGAAATTTAGTGAAATCTCCAGGAACTTTTGTGAGACTCTGTCTCAAAATAAAATAAAATAAAATGACTGGGGATATAATGAAAAGGACTGGGGATGTAGCTCAGTGGTGAAACATCCCTGGGTGCAATTTCCAGTTAAGAATAAAGAAATAAATCCAAATCCCTTTCTGGATTATTTTGTTTTAGGCATGGTTTTTGTAAATAGTTTGCAGCCTAAACTTTAAAAAACCCATTCTAAGGGTTTGGCCCATTCACATATATTTTTACCACTGATATGTTTAGTTTCACTCATGCAGTTTTTGTTTTCCTTTATTTTTCCCTCCTTTTTAGTTTTGAGTTTGTCTATTCCCTCTTTTCCTTTAATGATTTGAAGATTATATGTTCACTTCTATTAATTTATTAATAAACATTTCAAAATTTTGATATCAATGCTGAAAATCACTGTAACTATTGCTTTCTAAACAAACAAGATCCTTTATTTACCCCTTTATTTATTACCTTCCATGTCTTATCAAAATCATCCATAATTTAATCTCCAGATTGTTAATTTTTTTATATTATGGGTCACCTTTGTTAAGAATCATTTATTGGACTGGAGCAGTGGCTCAGCGGTTTCGGCGCTTGCCTGGCAAGCACGAGGACCCGGGTTCAAACCGCAGCACCACGTACACAACTAAGTGTTGGAGCAACGAAGGCCATGTGAAAAACTCAATAAAGTTGTTTCTTTCTCTGTCCCTCTCACTGTCCCTCTCTCTTTAAAAAAAAAAAAAAGAATCATTTATTGATGAGTCAGCTTGTCCATAATCACATTATAAATATTTTTATTTCTTTGTTCACCACGTTTTTAATCCTGTTTTCTTCTTTCTCTGATTTCAGAGGAACACGTCTTACAGTAATTTTTTTTTTTTTTTTGAGACAAGGTCTTCCTCTCTTGCCCAGGCTGCTCTTAAACTCCTGGGTTCAAGTGATCCTCCTGTTTCAGCCTCCTCTGTAGCTGGGACTATAAGCACGTACCATCAAACCTAGCCCCAAATAATTATTTTGGAAATTGTTTGAATATGGCAGCCTTTCTGAATCCTTACATTTCTTAAAGTGTAACTTCTTTTGCCCTCCCACTTGAATAATAGGTTGACTGAGCATGAAATTCTAGTTCAAAATCATCATTTTCATTCAGAATTTTGAAGATATTATTTTTTAATAACCCATGTTAACAAGAGAGACATGGTGAGGGCTGATTTTTCTCTTTCCTCTATGTTCCTGTTTTTTTTTTCCTTCCTAAAATCTTATGCTTTTTTCTTGATCTTTAAACTTTAAAAATGGCACCTACATAGAGCTAAGTAAAGGGCTTGAGTCCTCTCTTCTCTTTCTCTGTATTTGATGATGGATGACTTCAAATCATGCAACTTCTTATTTCTTTTGTTATTTCCTATCTTCCATTCTCTCTATTCTTTTTTTTTTTTTTATTTCTAGTAGAAAGATCTTGGTATTGCTGTTTCTGTCCCCCATGTTTATTAACTTTTTTCTCATAGCTTTTAATTTTTGACCTCTTTATATTGTCAGCTTGAGATGAGAGCTAACAAATTTGATCTTCAGTCATGGTCTGTTCTGCTTTTCAGCCCACTTCCTGAGGTGGTTTTTCTGTCTGTTGCTTTCTTTCTTTCTTTCTTTTTCTTTTTTTAATTTCAACATAGTCTTACATATTGGAAGGAATCACTGTTACATATTCATGCATCCAAGGATTTTTTTTTTTTTATAAAGAGAGAGGGACAGTGAGAGAGACAGAAAGAGAGAAACAACTTTATTTAGTTTTTCACATGGCCTTAGTTGCTCCAACACTTAGTTGTATACGGGGTGCTGGGGTTAGAACCCGGGTCCTCGTGCTTGCCAGGCAAGTGGTGAAACCACTGAGCCACCACTCCAGTCCACATCCATGGATAATTAACAAAGGCCAATCCTAGTCCACCCCAATTTCATGCATTCCCCGACCTCGTGTCTCATGGAAATTAGCATATACATGTAAATTAATTTTTGAAATTTCTGAGTTTCTCTGCCTGCCTGTGTATACTTAGGCTTCTCATGGGAATTGAGTGTTCCCAGTTGTATTGAAAACCTCACTTATCCCTCCAATTCCTCCCTGCCTACCTACCTTCTCCCCTTACATTCACAGTTATGGGTCCCCCAGCTTATGTGAAATTTCAACCATGGTAAGTTTATTACTCAAACTTAGCTAGCTTTCATCCTGTCTTAGGTTTTACTGTAGTTTCCACCTGAGAGAAAACATTTGGCTCTTAAGTCTCTGTGTTTGGGATATTTCATTCAGCATAATTTTTTCCATTTCCATCCATTTGGCTGCAAAAGACATGAGATCATTCTCTCTAATAGCAGAGTATTGTATATATATATATATATACCACAATTTTAGAATCCATTCATCCAGTGAGGGACATCTGGGTTGGTTCCATAGATTACCTATTGTAAATTGAGATGCTATAAACATTGAGGTAGCTGTGTCTCTGTAGTATGCCAATTCTAATTTTTTTGGGAAAATACCCAGGAGTGTGATAGCTGGGTCATAAGGTAGTTTCATCCCTAATTTTTTGAGGAGTCTCACACTGCTTTTCAGGGTGGCTGTACAAGTTTGCAGTCCCACCAACGGTGTGTTAGTGTTCCTTTCTCCCCACAAACTCTCCAGCATCTGTTATTGTTGATATTTTTCATTTTTTTGCCACTCTGATAGGAATGAGGTAGAATCTCAGTGAAGTTTGATTTGCATTTCTCTGATTGCTAGTGATGTAGAACATTTTCTCATATATTTATTGGTTTTTTTGGACTTCCTCTGTAGAGAAATTTCTCTTCAGTTCCCTAGCCCATTTATTGATTGGATTATTTGTGGTTTTGGTGTTCAATTTTTTTAGTTCTTTGTATATTCTGGATATTAGTCCTCTGTCGGAGGCATAGCATGAATGACTTTCTCCCATTCTGTAGATTCTCTCTTGAGAATTATTGAGAGATTCTCTCTTGAGAATTATATGCAGAAGCTTTTCAGTTTAATGGCATCCCACTCATTTATTCTTGGCTTTAATTCTTGCACTATGGGAGTCTTAAGGAAGGACACGCCTACACTAATGTGGTAGAGTATTGATCCTATTTTTTCTTCTAACAATTGTGTAGTTGCTGGTTTAATTCCTAATTCTTTGAGCCATTTTAATTTGATTTTTATGCAGTGTGAGAGATAAGGATCTAATTTCAGTTGTCTGTCTATGGCTGTCCAGTTCATCCAGCACCATTTGTTGAACAGACTGTCTTTCCTCCACACTATATATTTTCCCCCTTTGTCAAATATCAGATGGTTAAATACTTGTGGGTTTGTCTCAGTGTCTTCTAATCTGTTCCATTGGTCTTCATGTATGTTTTGATATCAATACTATGTTGTTTTTGTTTCTATAGCCTTGTAGTATAATTTCAGGTCAGGTATTGTGACACCTCCTGCTTCCTCTTTCTTGCTTAGTAATGTTTTGGCTATTCTGGGTTTCTTATTATTCCAAATGAGTTTGAGAATTGCTTTTTCTATATCCATTGGTATCTTGATGGGGATTGCATTGAATCTGTGCAGGGCTTTTGGCTGAATGGCCATTTTAATTATATGGATTCTGCCTAATCAAGAACATGGAATTTATCTGTTTCTTGGTGAATCAATCATGTATTTGATTTTCAAGAACTCTGATTCTTCCTTATGGATATCATACTCTCTGGAATATTTGGGAAAATACTAACTACAGTTGCTGTGAAATCTTTCATTGTCTGCATAAAGTTTTCCTCGGGGATTAATTCTTCTGTTGATTATTTTATGCTTTTTGTGGTCATTTTACTCTAATATTTAGTGATTTTTAATAGTGAAAACTGTTATAATTACAGGAAACATGCCTTCTGTCACTGCATGAGAAGCTTTTCTTTTCTTTCTGTGTCCATCCAAGCATTTCTCTAGGATTTGTGAGTGGTTCATGTTCTGCTTCATTTTCAAGACTCTCCAGCCTGTTACCTTGGCAATATTTTGGGCATTTGCTAAAAAATTTCTTTGGCAGCCCACTCTTTGCTTTATGAAAACACAAATTTCTCTGCTTTATTAGATTTTGCCTTGTATCTCACCTCATCTGCCCTCTATATTCAAGATATTGCCCACCATTCTGGTCTACAAAGCTACCTTAGTCCACTTTCCATGATTGTTTTGAATTCGTAACATTCATTTTTAGTAATAGAATTTGAAGGACAAAAAAAATAAAAATAAAAATAAAATAAAGCCTAAAAAACTCATACATCTCATCAGCCAGCCATCTTATGCTGGAAATCTTTTCTAAATCCCAATTTCTACAGATTTGTCCAATTAAACATGGCAGCCAGAACACTGATAAAACCACCAAAGGTACAGTGTACCATGAGAAGTATGGCCCTGCCTGCTTTAAGAACTCTGACTCATCCTGACTGTGCAGACTGATGGAGGCTAGACACAGATCAGGACTGGAAAATGACTCTGTTGGGAGCAAACTTGCTAATGAGAAAGAGTGTATGTGTGAGAGAGCGAGAGAGGGAGAAACAAAGCACAACTTTGAGTTCATGATGCACAAATGTTGATATACTTGGCAAGAAAGTGTGTCCAGTTTAATGATATTCTTCACATCTTGCTGTTTAGTCTCCTGGACATTTGCAGTATTCTCCTAAATGCTTTTGCTTCTAATAAGATCTCTGTCCTATTCATACTAACCTTCATTACATACTAGACCGTTTCTTCCCTGTACTCTTGCTCCTTCCTCCCGGAAATTGTTCCTTTAATTACCCTCCCTCTCAGGTATGGCTTCCTTTCCTAGACCTACAAAATGCTCAGATATGCTTTATTCTTAGAACAAACATAACACTATAGTGAACAGAAATAACAGAATTTTTTCAAATAGCCTGGACTGTTTTTTCAAGAAATTCATGCTCTTTACATCATTCTCAAAAGTAATCATTAATTCCAAAAGAGAAATCACATTTATACATCTTTGAATGTTATATGTAAAACATAATATGGTCAATGTATTTATTTTTAATTCATATCAAATTTTGTATCATAAAACTTTTTTGTGTATACATGCATAATTATGGAACGTTGGCCTCTCTGTATGATCCAAAGGTCTATTACTCTTCTGCACATCTTACTGAATTTTTTAAAAAGGAGGCAACAAGGTGGAATAAAAACTAGAGCATTAGGATTCTTGAGTTCCAGGCCAATCTTTAGCTAGCTGCATGAGCTGTGGGGCTTTAGATTAGTCATTTGTCCAATATGAGTTTTAGTTTCTTGGTAATAAGAAGTTAAGCCTCATGATCTTTGTAGCACTCCTCTGCTCTAAAATTATACACTTTAGAGATTTACACTGAAGCTTTCACCATTTTTAATCACACATCTTCTAATTGTAACTTTGTTCCTTTGGGAAAAAATAAGCTGCTTTGTCACTACATTGGGGCAGGATTTGCAGGGACATATTGTGATAAAAATCAGGATTCTCTCCTTGGAGCCTTGATGGGTTTGTGAATTCAAAGTGCAAGTAATTATTTTTTTTCCTTTTTATCTAAAATATCATTGACTTTGACTGGAGTTCTAGCTCAATGGTAGAGCACTTGTCTGGCATATGAAAGGCCTTGGGTTAAATTTTCCAGCAACACACACACAAACAAAGATTAGCATCCATTTATCAATGTCAAATTAATAAGCTTAATTTTTCAAAAATGTTATTGACTTTAACTCATTGTTTCACTCATTAGTATGCTAAGTAAAAGACAATGTTAAATTAGATAAATGTATTTGGGTATGAATTCAACATTAAATTTTGGAAAACACCAACATGAAACACTCCCCCAGCAAGCCTCTTTATGATCAGGCACAGATACAGAAAAGAACAAACATTTAGATATATGTATGCAGCTTAAGCCCCATTACACCAAAGGTAGGAAGACAATGAAAACCATTTCAATGTGGAAAAGGATAAATATATATTACAATAACCCTAGTAGAGTAGCTACAAAAGGTAATGTTAAAGCAAAGAAATTTTAATTTCAAATGTATATAGCAAAGAAAAATCTGTAAGCAAAACTTACCAACTATACCAGTCCTTACCAAACATGAGCACGCAGGACACACACATGCATGGGCAAACACATGGGACACATGAGAGCTTCCTAAATTCTCATCCTTCAGACCTCTGTTCACCTGCCGCTTCCAACTTCTGTGAAATCTTTACAAAACACATGGCCCCTTTTGACTCTGTCTCTGGGAGCCTGTGGACTTTTTAGTCTAGTATATGGTTTAGAACATGATGGCTCTCTACTACTTTATTAAGAGAACCTTATTTCCTTAGCTATACCAGCATGTCCTCCATTATAACCTCAACATATCATTAGATATGAGATAAGTACACAGTGAAGGCTTAATATTGATTGATTAATTAAAGCAAACTTTGGATTGGTTCCTCTGTCTAAAATAGGGACAAATTTGTACTCTTGTTCAGCTCCTTCCAAGATTTCTAGCTCTCTCTCTGTGTATAATTTTCAGTAGTCACCGTAGAAAAAACATTTTTTTATTAGAAATTGTTTTTTTTTTTTTAAGAGAGAGGGACAGTGAGAGAGACAGAGAAAGAGAGAAACAACTTTATTTAGTTTTTCACATGGCCTTTGTTGCTCCAACACTCAGTCGTGTACGTGGTGCTGGGGTTCGAACCCGGGTCCTCGTGCTTGCCAGGCAAGCGCCGAAACCGCTGAGCCACCGCTCCAGCCCCAGAAAAACATTTTTTATATTAAAAAAGTCCAGCAGAGTGTGGTGCACACTTATAATCCCAGCAACTCATGAGGCTGAGGCGGAAAGGTCACAAATTTAAGGCCAGCCTTAGCAATTTAGTAAGATCCTGTCCTAAAAATAAAACATAGAAAGGGCTGCATATGTAGCTCAGTGGTTTAACACTCCTGGGTTCAGTTCACAGTAGTGAAAGAAAATCAAAATAATAATACCATTCTTAGCAAAATAAATATTCTACATTCAAGTTTCCTTGTGGAAAAAATACTTTATTTTAAAGTTAACTAGTCTAAAATAGGATTCAAGTGCTGGGGAGTGATACTGTCAAATTATATTGTTATGTTGTGTGCATGTACGAATATATAACAATAAATTCCATCAATATGTACAACTATAATGCAACAATAAAAACGTGAAAAATATAATAGAATTCAAGTCAGGGCTATATTGTCATGCTTCTTCATTCTATTTTAATCATTTTCTTGACACTGATTTGTTGAAAAGACTAGATGCTATCTTCAAAAATATCATAGGTAATAATGTGGAGCTTATATTGTATCCTATACTCTCTGGATATCGCATGTGTTAGTGTTAAGATTAATCTCTGTATTAAGAGAAAGATGTTTTTGTCTCTCTGCTGTATAAAGGGGTAAATTCTGTGTGCTTATGGTCTCAGTCCCTTTAAAGATGGTGTCTAAACAGTGCTATAATTTCCAAAGAGCAATTATTTCAATTCTTTGCTTGGTTGGACCTTTCGATTGTGTCAAAATTCTTTCTCTGAAGCTCCTACTATTGTGTATTAAAATTAATTCACTTAATTATCAGCCAAGATGACTACAATTTCTATTTAACCTGGCATGTATTTATTCTTTGTATGAAGATGTTTCTGTTCAGG
Source organism: Aplodontia rufa (assembly GCA_004027875.1). NCBI lineage: Eukaryota > Metazoa > Chordata > Mammalia > Rodentia > Aplodontiidae > Aplodontia > Aplodontia rufa. Next base: position 36,791 of record PVKS010019104.1, read on the forward strand.
ATGTAAATAAAGTAATTATGAAAATAAAGTGATATTACATCTTTGGCTCATGGACACAATCTTAGCTTTGGAATAATTAGCTGGAAGCAGCCAACTGTCCACTGGTATAGATTCCCATACTTCTCCAGGAGCTTTAATCACTGTGGGGCAGTAGGATCAGCCTATTGTAAAATTAGACACTCCCACCTGTGTTGGACCTGCTCTGCTCTGCAGCAGAAGCTCCTGGTAGCTGAGACAAGAGATTTTTATTTAGGAGTAGCATGATGGCTTCTCTCGCTACTGGAGAACAGCACCTCGTGGTTGGGAGTGAGCCAATTTATAGGATCTCTGGTGGGACCAAGGCTCCGGTGGGAGATTTGGAAAAAGCAACTGTTAGGGGCGAGGTTGACATTCCTGTGGTTGCATCAGACCTCTATCTGCTATATGCTGAGACTCACATGCAACATGGTGAGCATGTCATGAAATGGTTGCTAGGGGGTGGTTACACAATGAAAAACTTCTAACAATGGTAATGGACAATTTCTAACAATGGTATAGGAAGTGGACAGGTTTGGAAAATGCATCTAAAGGTCACAGTTTGTGAAAGAGAAGTCTATGTCTTTTAGGGGAAACAAAAATCTAGGTTTGCAGATGAACCAAAACTGTGTTTATAAAGTCTAACATTCCACCCTTTTTTGTTTTGTGTGGGGATAGGGACAATGGTCCATCTTCTGGAACTGCTTCCTGCTGATTAGGGGTGGTGATCTGGAAGAGAGGGAACTAAGCAGGTGTCTTGAGATATAGTTCTTCAGGGTGGGTTCCTAAGGGCCGATGGCCAGACAGAAACATCTGATTAATCTTTCTATTGGTGATGACGAATATTTGTCTGCTCAAAAATTTTTGGAGAGGGGTTGGGGATTTAGCTCAGTGGCAGAGCGTTTGCCTAGCATGTGCAAGCCCCGAGTTTGGTCCTCAGCCCTAAAAAAAAAAAAAAAAAAAAAAAAAAAAAAAAAATTGGAGAAGCTGAAAAATAAAAGACAAGATTAAAGCAAGGAGGCAAAGGGTGGCCAGGGGTCCCAGGAGGGGAAGGAGCCAAGAGGATATTGGTCCCTGAAGCCATTCTGAGGGAGTAGGGTGTCAATATCTGCTTTTTAGGTCTTCACTTAATTTATTAAGGGTTTGAACATTTTCCACTACTAGTCCAGATTCATTAATGTAATAGCAGCATTCTTCCCTGAGAAAGAGACAGACTCTGTCCTTTTCAGCAGAAAGCAAATCCAAAGTCTATTTTGGAGAGTCACCCTTCAGTTGGTCAACCTGTCCCTTCCTCCAAACCTAGGACATGGGCATGGGAAATTCTGGTTGGGTCCAGCCTTGGGTTTGTGCCTCAGGCATCAATAGAAAAAATGTGTCACCTTGCTTAGCAGAAGGGAGCGTCTGCTTCTGGACGCAGCTTGTCAGACCCTCCTTACTAGTATTGGGGATGTCAAATTGATCTTAAAAGAAAAAGAACTGGTTTTCCCTTGATTGACTCAAACATTCTAACTACTCTGACTATCTAACTTTTCTCCTGTCTCATTTCCTCCACTAATTAAGGAAAAACCTTTATTGCTCTAAAAGACGAGAAATTTGGCGATGATCGTTCTTTGGCTACTTCAGGCTGAGAGAGGGCAAAGACGGGCAAGCAGTTTGTGTTTCCTTCTAAGAATGTTCAGGTCAATTAAGGGGTCCATGATAAAAGCCATCTGGAGTGCTTGTGGGTGGCTCCATCTTCATCACCACCATCGGGAGTTCAACAGATTTTAACTTGGAATGAATCAGTTGAACTACGATATCAAAAATGTTAATGTCATAGCAGCACAATTTACTATTGCTAGGCTATGGAAACAACCCCGATGTCCCTCACTGGAAGAACGGATCCAAAAACTGTGGTACATTTATACCATGGAATATTACACAGCAATTAGAAACAATGATATTGCAGCCTTCGAAGGTAAATGGATGGCTATGGAAGAGATCATGATGAGTAAAATCAGCTTAACCCAGAGATCTAAGGGTCGATTGTCTCCACTCATCTGTGGAGGTGGGGACTAGACCCTAGACAATGAGAAAGTTGGTCTAGTAGCATGAGTTAAATCCAGATAAGATGTAATGCTTTACAATCTAATACTTTTTT